>JAAGKR010001545.1:0-49122 GCA_011419295.1 Clarias macrocephalus | reverse complement strand
ATCTAAGCAGTTGCTAAGTGTGCGACACGTAAAATAAGGTAGTCAAGAAGTATAGTTGGGGAAAAGGTCAATGTTCAAGTCGTAAACAGCCAGTGACCTTTGTAATACCCATTTCCACCCACTTCCCCTGCCTGGACACACACACACACACACACACACACACACACACACACACACACACACACACACACACACACACACACACACACACACACACACACACACACACGGGCCATAACGTGATACTAACAATCAGGCAATAAGTATAATTTGTAAAGATATTGATATGAAATTTTAAGGTCATGGGATATAAAAAAAGAACTGACCAGAGACATGTCAGTTAGTCTGCACTAGCGCGCACGCACACACAGGTTGATAATGGACTGATTTCTCTTGTGTTTTCTAAACGCAAATTGGGACCTGAACTAAAAACCCAAATGTCAGTCTAAATCATAGACACAAGCAATGAGAGGACCTCACAAATCCCAAACCATGTAGAAACCACCCCCCCCCCTTTCAAAAAATAACAACTGTGACAGAGTGCACTTTCTAAAAAGTTTGGGTTAAAAAATATTGCTAACAATCAAACTAATAGTCTCCCTCTGTCCAGCGTACCCACTGTTTTTATTCTCTGTACTCGGGTGCGCTTGCATATTTACGCTCTCCGATCCAGCAGGTGGCAGTATACACCTACTTGGGTTGCGGGCACAAACAGAAAGAAGTGAACAAGGAAGTTACTTTTTGCACTATTCCTAATGTTCCAGAAAACACTGTCGAGAGCAACGCTCTCGTGTGCCTTTCTACGGTATCGGCTCTGGCTGTGTGGATCAGAGGATGATTTCAGAGACGTTTCTCCGCGCACATTGAAATTTCAGAGGAGACCGTTGCATGACATAGAAGACGTCGCATCTAAACAGCGATCTACTCCCGTTCTCAGGTACGACTGGAACTCGTATCTGATTTGACCTGTGCCCCAGTATGCCAGTTTGCATGTTCTCCCCGCGCTTGGCGAGTTTCCTTTGGGTACTGAGGACAGAGGACATGCAGATTAGGTTAACTGGCGTTCGCAAATTGCCCATAGTGTGTGAATGAGTGTGTGACTAAGTGTGCATGTGCCCTGCAATGGATTGGCACCCTGTCCAGGGTGTACCTCGCCTCGTTCCCCGAGTCTCCTGGGATTCGCTTCAGGCCCCCCGCGCCCCTGCATCCAGAATAATGCGGTACAGACGATGAGTGAGAAATTCATGTTAATATTTTCAAGATTCCACGGGTAGTTTGTGTAAGTAACTCAACTAGGGGGTTAATAAAAGCAAATGAGTTTAAACATTTCTTAAAACCCGACCTGAACCTCGTGGCTCAGCGCCAAGGTCAACATCACTCAAATACAGACGACATTATAAAAATGTGAGACGTCCCTTTTTATTAAGTTATTGACCTTTAGCGAGACAATAATGACTTTGTTTCATACGACCAGCGTGACGTATCTCCAGGCTCCAATCCTTTAAACACATACTTCACAGCCAGCTGACGTCTCGCTCCAGGGTAGCTCTGGTGTAAAAACACCACCACTAAAACAAGACCATTTTAATCCATTCTGAGGTTGTGTATAAAAGCCAAAAACAATACATCCCATGCTGTCTCGAGTCTTCCTGTCTCTTTGTAACGGCGCAAAGGTCAAAATGAGATCAAGGCCTCATGCCAGGTTCATCCTGAACACATCAATCACCCAGGCAATGCCCCTCATGACATCATGGAAGTCAAAGGCTTTACCGCAGTACTCGACCAGTGCGTTCGATTTTACAGCCGAGGGATTTGTTTTCAAACATCATACAGGGCGACATTGAGACCTGACTATGAAAGAAAGGAAATAAGGTGACACCACACACACACACACACACACACACACACACACACACACACACACACACACGCCTTTCAAAGGCTACGGTCCTCTTTCGATGCAAAAACAATCATGTCCATTCGATCACAGCGGAAGAGGAAACGGAATCTGTTTCCCCTTCCTACAGCAGAAAGACAGTCAGTCTCTCTTTCTCTCTCGCTCTCTCACACACATTATCAGTTCCCTCAGGAAGCACATCCTCAGGGCAAACACAGATACAGTCAAGACTGTGTGAAGATAACGTGTCGGCGTCAGAACTAATCTGATGGGATTTGTTAGGCGTCTCAAAGGAGGTCACAGACAAATATGAAGATCAGTCGAGCTAAACTATACAAATAAGAATTCTTGGACACCAACACATCAATTTACACACAGGAAAATCATCGTTCTTGCTCTCACACACACTCGAGCTCTAATGGTGCCCGGTGTACTGCTAAGTCAGGCAGTACAGCAGGTAGTTAATGTACTAAAGGGTCGTGACACCAACCCTGCACTTGAGGCAGCTGGAAATATTTACATCTATCTAATCTGCTCCAACAAGCTTAAATCTCTCTCCCCAGTCCTAACACACTGATACACACTGAGTGTCTTGCGATAAGCAAAGAACGTCCGAGCACAAAGTGTAACGTGGCTCCAAACCCTGGAGATGCACTCTGGTCATATGAGGAAAAAGAAATGTTACTGCTGAACACAAAAGATTATTAAAGAAGAGTTTGTCTCTTTAGTCAGCATTTTGGGGCTTTTGATATTAAACGACTTCAAGTTTCTTTTTTTGGTCACAATTTAAGGCGGTCGTGCTTGAAGCCTTCTGGAAGAAAATTCTTTAACCCTTTAAAAAAATAGAGAACGATTCCAAGATCAGTATTTATCCACTCACTGAACAAGAACTCAATGACTATTTAGAAATATGACAAACTGACTTTGACTATGGGATAGATTCAATTGAATATTTTAAAACTTTACCCTTTAATTTTATCCTTATCTGTTCCAATAACCAATTGTCATTTTGACTTTGCTTTTCTTCTTAAATTCACAATTTGAACACTAGCATTTAATCTTAATTAAATTTGAACCCCAACTTCACCTTTAACTTTCTAATTTTAACCTAACTTTCCCCAGACATTTAATTTTACCCTTAACTTTATTCATAACTTTCCAATTAACAGTGACTTCACCCTAAAAATTCTATATTTAAATGTAGCTTTACCCTTAACTTCAATTCAAATTTTAACCTTAACTTTACCCTCCAAATTCTTATTTTAACATTTATTCTAAACTGTAATGCAAATTTTAACAATTAAACGTTATCCTTACTCAGATCATTCTAATTCTATTCTTAATTTTACCCAGAACATTCTAATGTTAACCTTACACGTACCATTAACATTCCATGTTCAACTATGCCGAATTTTAACCTCAACTTAACTCCTCATAACTTTCAATCTAATTTTACCCGTTTACCTTTATTCTTTCTACTTTTAATCTTAACTTTACACATAACTTTCTATTTCTGACCTTAACCTTCTTTCCTCACCCTTAATTGTGTCATTTTAAGCTTAATTTTGCCCATAACTTTCATAAATTTTTATCATTATCCCTCTGATTTGAACTTCAAAAAGAACTTTAGTGGAGCAATGAAAATATTTCAATTAACATGCGTTTCCTTAATACAGTTATATAAGTAGACATTTACAAGCAAAGTGATTAGATTTATTTGGTCACAAAGGCGACAATAATAATAATAATAATAATGATTTACAATATAATGTGTAGGACTTGTGAAGCACTTGTCTTCTCACAGCTCCCTGAGCTTTTGTTTTCTCCAGCGATAAACGAATCTCTACGCAGCAGATATATCGAAGTAGATTTAGTGTTTCCGTACAGCACTTAATCAAAAGTAAAGATTGCCACAACAAAGGCAGAGTTGCCTGCTTTTGTCTGCTGTTTGTGCTAAAATGAGCCATTGGAATGTCTGTCTGTTTTAATTTTCTATGACTACCATGTGACTGCAGGACACTAAACTGGTCTGATAAAGAAAGAACAAGAGAGAGGCAGAGAGAAAGAGAAAGAAAAAGGGTTGACAGGAAGGACCCGCCCACTAATAAAAAAGGCACAGGTTCACTTAGCACAAAGAGAGACGAAGCAGTATGCGCGCACTGGCTCGCTCTCAAAATATGATTTCTGGGATATTGGATATGATGTGCAGGCGCCAGGGAGCTGGTTATTACTATGAACCTTATTTTTGTAAAAAAAAAAAAAAAAAAAAAGGCTGCTTGGGCTGATTCTTGTAATACTTTTTATCCGAAATACATTTAGCAGTTCGCATAAATCTATTTTTAGCTGCGACCACAAGTAAAACACTCACAATCGCAAGGCCTGATTCATATTTCAACTCTTGATGTAATCATATTTTTAACTTAAACACCTCTATTTAAAACTTCGTTTTATTCTAACCTCACCGTTATCCCCAATTTAACATAAATTATACTTACTTTTAACCTTAATGTTAAAGTTAAGGTTGAACTATTTAAGCTTTACCTTGACTTTAGAGCTGCATGATTTGATAAATAAATAAATAAAAACATAGCGATTGCTAATTAAACTGCGATATGTAATATGTAATTGTGCCACCAAATATGTCGCCGTCAAAGCAGCGACGTTAACTGAAGCTGCAGAAATCAGCTCTTGCCTCTGACCGCCTAGTCCGGATATTCTCCTTTCAAAATAACCCGCTGGCCTGTCCTTCAGAACAGAATGTTTAGTCTCCAAGTGCTGAATGAGACTTTGAAGCCTCATTTGTTCGCTTCTCTACGCATATCACACGCGAGGGATTTGGAGCGTTAGCATCCCCACAACGATGGAACCATATTTTATACAGCTGTTGTCGTAATCAGCTTTTTCGCCTTCTCTCATCATCTCTTATCTTCACTCCCTGTAGGGCTTTTTCAGCAGCCCCGGTGGAAAAACTATGTTTGTTTATTCATTTTTACAGTTGTTTTTTTTTCTTCTTACTAGCCATCTAGCGTTTCGTCTGCTAAAAATGACCTTAAAATGTTTCAATTTGATGTATATTCAATTTTTTAACAAAATAAAAATCAGTTTATTTAACATTTTACTAATTAATGCATATAATTTTCCTTGGAAAGTGTAATGCAGTTATGGTATTTCCAGGAAAGTAACAAACAGCACAATGCAGTGGGACAACATTTATCTTTCCCTTGATTGCTGCGGGTTTTCGCACCTCTTTTTAGGAGAACAGCACAAATGATTTAATCTAGATGATGTTTGCCGATATTTACCCATCACATCAAAAGTAAAAAAAATAAAAAATAATTCATTCTCATCCAGACAATACTTATATAACCTTTAATAAATTTGAGCCTTTTTCAGTTCCCTAATTGCACAGGCCCACGTTACAATGGCAATTTTATTGTGATTAATTTTGCAGCACTACTTACTATTGGCACTAATCTTAACTTCCCCCTCACCCTCAACTTTTACCTTAACTTTAACAATATTTCTTAATACCGTGACTATTAACAAGAGGCAGCAACATTGCCAGATGTTTTTTGCTCTTCCCAACAACTATGACCCAACTGAAGTGATAGCATGCATTAGTTCATTTATGGTCGCCTAAATATTACAGAAAAATGTATTACTTTTGAAGATAATTTTTTTTAAAATAAATAACCGTGAGCTTTAGTTAACATGATTATGTAAAGATATGATTTCAAACAGAGTCAGCCAGCATTTCTATTCACCCTGTTTTACTGTGTAGACTGTTCAATAGGGTGAAGAGGAGACTTGATCAAATTGAGAATCTATTTGCTCTATCTAGTTTAGTAGTTGCCAAATCCACTTTAATCCAATACAAAACAGATGAGATTTTATACTAACATTAGTGCCCGTCGTTGATAGGAGAAGAGTTTTTACAAAGAGTTCAACAGTTAAAGCTAAAAGTAATCTGCTGATCTTTAATGTAATCAATGATATTATTATTATTCCAGGCTGAAGTCCACATGTCTGTGTGTCTCTCTGTCTAACTTATTAATACACAGAAATCACATTCTGTAAGGTCGAGTATCTGACGCCTTGTTTACACCAAGTTGTACTTCTTTCATGGTCAGACAAATACACTCCCTGTTCGGTAATCGGAGAGAGAATCACAGATGAGAAATGGAAAGAGTAGATCGGATAAAGATGAAGTTTTGTCTTAAAACGACTCCAGCGTGTTAAAATTCACTTATACCACTTCAGCGCTGTTATTTCAGCCAAAGTGAAAATATGAACTAATCCCAGTAAAAATACAGACTTCATCTTTTCTAATTAATATCTATTGGTGCAGGTGTTTGTTTACATTGAAGCAGTAGCTAAATCCAGCACATAACTATCCGCGTTTACTCAACATTTTGATTTAATTTGGCGTAGGCTGAACCTCCGGCAAATACTTTGGCAAGTACTGCCAAAGTTTCATAAAATTCAGTCCAGTCGTCAATTTAAAATGCGCACAAATAAATGTGCTCGCAATTTCTAAGCACATAATTGCTCATAATGTTTATTCTAACTTAACTTTGTTTTCATTTATGGTGCAGGTTAAACTTCAGGGAAATACCCAAGATCTGTTAGTTTCATTAAATTCTGTCCAGACAGTTTTGTGTAATGCTGTGACAAAATATGGACCCACTACGACGCCATCTCCACCACACTCCAACTGGCACTGACACACTTGGACAATAAGAACACGTACGTTCGAATGCTGTACATAGATTTCAGCTCAGCATTCAACACCATCATCCCCCAACAACTGATCGGGAAGCTGAGCCTGTTGGGCCTGAACACCTCCCTCTGTAACTGAATCCTGGACTTTCTGATCGGAAGACCTCAGTCAGAAACTGCACCTCCAGCACCACCACACTGAGTACTGGGGCCCCACAGGGCTGTGAGCTCAGTCCCCTGCTGTTCACACTGCTGACTCACGACTGTGTAGCGACACACAGCTCCAATCACATCATCAAGTTCGCTGATGACACGACCGTGGTGGGTCTCATCACCAAGAACGATGAGTCAGCGTACAGAGAGGAAGTGCAGAGGCTAACGGACTGGTGTAAGGACAACAACCTGTCTCTGAATGTTGACGAGACAAAGGAGATGGTTGTTGACTTTAGGAGGACACGAAGCGACCATTCTCCGCTGAGCATCAACGGCTCCTCGGTGGAGATCGTCGAAAGCACCAAATTCCTGGGGGTCCACCTGGAGAAGGACCTCACCTGGTCCCTCAAATGCTCATGTTAAAAACTTCCCAATGCAATTATCGGCCGATCATGATTGGCGACCGATCAATCGGAGCACCCCTAGTTCCAGAGCATTGATGGCCCACCACACATAAGGGCTGGGTTGGATTCCCTCCCAATACCCAAATCTCAGCCACTGGATGCAGTGTCGGTCCCAAGCTCGGATAAAAGGGAGGGTGAAAACCTGTGCCAAGTTGTTGAGCAGATCAGACGACCCACTGTGGTGACCTATCGTCAAGAGCAGCCAAACGATTAGCAACACTTGGTAGGAAACCACTACAAATTGTGTGGTACGTTTGCACATCAATTGATTGCATGTTTCATAGGGATTATAGTACCAGCACATCATCACCAAAACCCTCTGTACAGGAAGTATGGATAAAAAGAGAAGTGGGGGAGTCAAAGATGATAATACATGGTTTAGCGAACAACCAGCTAGCCTAGCTTTCAACACAGCTGATTCGACGTTTTGTGTGTTGCCATAGTAACAGATTGTCAGTGGTAGCTCGGTGGTTATGATTTTGAGCTTTTGAGAACATGGAAGGCAAATAGATGGAAAGGGAAGGAAAAGAAAACCATAAATCATCTTGACAGAAGCTAGTTCTGTTAAAAGGAAGTTCTAAGGGAAATCTTTATCGAGCCAAAACTGTGTCAGGTTTAAAATGTTTATGCAATGTGTTTTAGCTCGACGAGCCAAACCACAAGTTGATTTATCCCCGCACGTTTAGATGCAAAACAAAGTTTACAGAGCATTAAAAAACCCTGAAGGAAAACAGAAATAAAACTTGAAGGAAGAAAGAAGTAAAATGAAAGTGACTCATCTAAAAAGAGTGAGATCTTATATGCTATGACATCTGTATCTGATTGCAACACATGTTGGTCACACGCTAAAGGAAGGGAAAGCTTATGAGAAAGTTATCTTGTATCAAGAAGTGTGTAAGAAAGCGTTTGTAAATAGCGAAAGTGACGTGAGATATCTGTGAATGTGTGTGCGTGTGTGTGTGTGCGCGCGCTCTGTAACGCAGTAGCAGGATGGTGCAATTTGGGTCTCTCTACAGGAAAAGCTTTAGGACAGCACAGAGTGGCCTACATTTGCATTTCTTTGCATATTTACACATACACACTAACTCCCTCATACATGTGTACACACACACACACACTCGGTCCCTCCTCGCACTCACTCCACGCGCGCACTCGCGCCACTCCCACCCCGCACCCCTCAAACTCGCACCTCTCACTCACTCGCTCGCTCCTTGAGCTGGACTCTTTATAAATCATACGGGGGAAACTCTACAACCTTATAAATCAGTCACTATGTTTGCACGGTCGGTCACAGGTTCTGGCCAAGAGTTTATTGGATTCACCTCACATCTCAATTTTAAGACTGTGAAGCCTTGTATGTACCTCTGATACACTTTTCTGGCTTAGAGCTTGAGAATCCCAATTTGCATCTCTCAACACATCTGTTTATACATTCAGTTAAATGTGTGTGTGTTATGATTACCCATGATCATAACAATAACATTGATTCTAGTCTTAATTCTTACTTAATTTTGAACCTTTTTATTACTGCATCAACAATAACCTCTAAATTTACCCTCAATGTTACCCTTTACTTTAACTATATACTTTATATTAATTGTAATTTTAACCTTAACTGTTTTTAACTTAACCTTAAGATCAACCTTAATTCCAACCTAACTTAACTTTCTTACCTTTAACATTCTAATGTTAACCTTAATTTACATTATCTTTAACCTTATGTCTAATTTTAATACTAATTTTTACCTCAAAATTTAACCAGCATTAATTAAAACATAAATTTAAATGTTAACTTTATTTCTAATTTAATGTTTAAACATTCCTAATTATACCTGTAAAGCTTATTTCTAACTTTAACTTAGCTCTGAAATTTGCCTCATGTTTGTGCTAATATTAAAGTCCAGGTAAAGTTTAACATTAAAATGAACTAAAACTCTACCGTCAACTTTAATTGTAATCAATCTTTAGACTTTTTCATAAGTTTAACATTGTTTCCAAATAAGTCATAAACATTAATTTTTACTCTAACCTATTTTACTCTCACCTTTAATTTCGACCTTAATGTTAAGCCTTACCTTAACTTTAGCCGTAACCTAGCAGGATTCCATGAACTAATTTTCCACATTTACTGCATAACTTTGAACAAGTCTCGGTTTCTTTCAGTTAAGAGCACAAATGTGATCTCAGGTGCACAGCTTCGCAATTCAAGACACACACACACACTCTGGTGCAGTCTTATAACAAATCAAATGGAACCCAAATATATTTTGTACATGGCTGTGCCCAATGCAAGTTTTAAAAAGAAACCCTGCTGTAAACATAAAGTACACTAATAGCACTTGGTGGCGTATATTTGGGTCTGGTCCAGAGGCCTGGCATAACTTGGCATGGTTCAGAGATCTGATTTCAGCTTACAGTATCAAACCTGATCCAGCCAGGCCTTTAAGCTGGCTCACACGCCTCTACATACCAGCCTTCACACACACACACACAAACACCACAGTGGATTTTTCCCAAAGGTGACCTACACCTATTTATATTAGCAAACACAGGCAGACGCTGAGGAATACTGTAGCACTCATTGTGCTACATGATGTTCACTAAGCCAGACTCAACAACAGTTTGTGGCAAACTTGTGATCTTCCACATCGTCACTTCTTCTTAAGAAGTCCATTAAGGCAAAAGCCAGCTAATGACGAAGGCTAGTTGTTTGTCTAGCTAGCTTGCAGCCACCAAGTTTTCTTTACAGTTAATATAAATGCAGAGTGACGGTGCAAATATTTAAGGGATATCATTATTTTCCCCAGATAGGTAAACAATTTTTCAGGAAAGAATATCTTCAGCTAAAATTATACTGTATACCATCTAGTTAGCATCAACTGTAAACCTGAAGAAAAATGAAAGGTCTGGAGTTTTCCTGTAAATCATTGTGTACATGAATAAACAAAAAATCAGGTTGTCTGGATGTTTGGCTGACAACCTGGAATTCACAATAAAGTTCATATACATTCATATACTGTACATACAGAACTATCTAGGGTAACCGTTCGGACAAAACGTCCAGAAACAGAAAAACATCTACAAACTTCTAACATTCTAGAAAGATCTAACCTCTAGAAATATCTACAACTTTCTAAAAATATCAAACAAAGGCTAAAGATTTTTTAGAAGCATCTACAAACGTCAAACTTCCAGAAATGTCTACAAAGCTCTATAAGCATCTAAAAACTTCTAGAAAGAAAATCTACAAATTTCTATCTGAACATGTCCAGAAATGTCTGCAAGCATCAACAACATCTACAAAGACCTAGAAACTTCTACAAACTACAGAAACATCCACAAAAATAGCTAATGATGTCTACACATTTTAACTAACTCCTAGAAATTTCCAAAATAGATTTCAGACACATGAGGTGTTTGGTCCGATTAAAAGGAACTCTGGTGCGGTTGCTCTGTTAGTGGGGGTCACATGAACAAATGTGAACGTTGCCAGCCGACCCTCGTTGAGCACCAAGCAAGCGAATCGAGACCACTTGAAAAGGTGCGTCTCGGTCCACTTTCAAACAAACTCTGGGGCGATTTGACTGAAATGTGAACCCACCTTTAGTAGCCCCCACAAATATCTACAAAATGTCTGCCAAATTATCTACAAACCTCCAAAAACATAGAAAACTCCCCCCAAAAAGTAGAGCATAAATATTATATAAAAGTTGTTACAAATGTTTTGAAATACAGATCTTTTTTAGAATATTTAAGATTAAGAAATTACAAATAACAAAAAATAAATAAATAAATAGATAAATAAATAAATATTATATATACTGTATATATACACATCCATAATCATATAACATCCAGGTTTATTTGTAATGAAATATGACATTCATGTGGTTACATTTTGAACCAAATCTAAATTTGTATAACTATATGTAATAAATATTTTAGACATTAGACCTTGACCATATTGAAATCCATTAATTATTATTATGCAACCTCTTGTGCTCGAGACGTCGTGCTAATAAGAATCTTCAATGGACACAGAGCAACATAACGCCCCCACAAACTAGCAGTAAACACAGTTTAATTAATGGGAAATTTGGTTATCGTCATGCCATATATCGTCAAAATATATAGTTGGAAGATTAAATTTGTGCTTTGAAGCACACAGCACACTCAGCTAAAGGTCAGTTGAGGGTCAGATTTCTCATCAGGGGCATACGTTCATTTCCATCCCCAGCTGTCTGGCCCGTGAGCGGTAAATCATCACAAACAGGAACTACAGCAGGGTGGGACTCCCGAGTTGTTTTATATATAGGCTGTTTTTGGTGTTATTTTTTTTCCGTAATCGCACTGATACAGCATGTTTCCTCACAGCAGGGATGCCACACACCCTTCTTCGTCACGGTCAGAAGGTCATACACACACACACACAAAACCCTAATGCAAATTTACAAAACCACGTGTAGACATCTGCACAGATTACATAACGAAGATATAATGGCCAAGATGGTTTTTGAACTTTAAAGTGCTCTCTTGCACTAATGCAAGTGCTTACTGAACTTTAGAGGATGCTTTAGACTTCTGAGAAACGTGACCTGCTAGTGCAAAAGAAGAAAAAACACCTCACAGAACACTCACACTCTCTTGGAGATTCACAAAAGATCTGACATTGTTTAAGGTCAAAGCAGGCTGAAATGCTTGTAAACTTAGAAAATCAAAATATGAAAATGTTGACCGAACAAATGCACAAAAATGGAATATGGAGTGCCATTGTTGGCAAACTTCACTAAAAAACTGCCCAACAAAGATAAAGATTCAATTGTGTGTCACATGTCCCTTACAGCACAGTGAAAATATTTTTTTGCGTATCCCAGTTAGGAAGCTGGGGTCAAGGTGCAGCGTCAGCCCCGATACGGAGCCCCTGGAGCAGATAAGGTTAGGAGCCTTGCTCAAGGGCTCAACAGTGGCGGTTTGGCAGTGCTGGTGCTTAAACCACCAACCTTCTGATCAGTAACCCAGAGGCTTAACCATTGAGAGACCACTTTGCCAAACATCAGCTTGGAACCCAGGACCTCTCGCACCCTAACCAACGAGCTAACACAAAGGAGGTGATGATAAACTATTGATGCTTTCCAGGTTTAAAAAAATTATAATCATAAGAACCCACAGACACGTCTGTTTGCTTTGGTGTACATTAGAGTAAATATTGTAAACATGTTACATGTAAGTACAGAATTAGCATCTTAATATCATATCTCCAAACACTGTACCACCGTGTAACACACTAAGCAATATATTAAAACGACTTTAAAACTAACCTGGAAGCTTTAATTTGGCAGGCTTCTAATACCCGTGAAAAGTGTGCAAACTGTGTAGAACTATATAGCGTTTTATTACAAGTAATTTTCTAGTAGCTAGCAGGTAAGAGATTGATGCTGTTATAACCACACAGGACGACCCATTAGGTAGAGCCGTATCACAAACCAGAAAAGGGGAAATGAGATCTATTACAACCACAGGACCGGTTATGTCTCCCCCTTGTGGACTCCCAATGCTAGTACACCAGGCAACACCCGCTACAATGTGAAACAGCTAGCAAACATGTTAACCTCATAAACGTAACTCGGAACCATCACCGTCTCAACGCCTGACAAATCAATGTTCTCCGACATCCTAGTTTTGAGGTTTCGATTATCGCAACATCTCTCCATTTACAGACCAGCTTTTCATTTTCTTCTTACATCGCTCAGATCGCTTTACGTTAAAGTTGCTACGTTTCTGTTGAACTCTTCCGAGGGTGAACCTCTACAAGGGATTTCAGATGACTATACATCTGTCTGCGTTGCACACACTCCAAGGCGCTCAGCGCTCTGCTTCAAAGACTTCTAGCTCGACAACAGAAAACCAGAACAAATACACACAGACGGCCAAATCTTGTTCTTCCCTCCCAGACTTTATACACACTTTCTAAACATATGGAAACTGTCTTTTTTTTTTCTCTCAATCAAAGATCACTTGCTTGACTAAACACACAGGGTGTATGGTTTCAAACCCCGCTAAATCTGACTGATCTGACCATGAAGGTCTCGCTGCACGCTGATGAATTTGGGAATCTTTGCCATATCAGCCTGAGCATGCCCGGACTTCTCCTAAACGCTAGCAGAGCATCTAACACGTGCACCTCTGACTGCGATGTGCTGACCCACAGAACGGATTGTTAGTGATAACGCACTTAATACTGTACAGATCTGATTCTAGACCTTCAGTCCTCGAAAAGGCTGAGCAGAAAACAGGGCCTGACGCAGGAAGTACAAATCAAACCCAGATGGAGCTGCGAGGAAGAGAGAAAGCTGAAATAATAAAAACAAAACACACACATAAAGGGAGACTTTCCATTCCATGGTTCTGTGTGTGTGTGTGTGTGTGTGTGTGTGTGTGTGTGTGTGTGTGTGTATGTATGAGGGTGGGTGCGTATGATTCCGATAAGCCCTACACACATGGGGATGGAGTCATGCTGTCCTTTTGGACAGGTTCAGATAAAGACTTGATGCTTTCCTAATGGCTTCATACTGCTCTTTCCTTCTTCCTATAAACACACACACACACACGCAAGTGAGCCATTAAGTAGTCGCTGTAAAAACAAAGTATTCGAGTGTACAAACTCTTCCACATTGTAAAGTGAGATGTGTGTCAAAGCCTTTGACTAAAGACTGCATGCGTGTGTGTGTGTTCGTTAACATGAATCGATGCGTCTACGGGACTGTTTATAATCCCACCCCAAGGAGAATTCTGACCACTTCCTCCTGTTCCCGCGGTTATCGTGTTTGCATGTCTGATTTTCATAATCGGTTTCCCAAAAAATAAACCGATTAGTAATGTAAACCACAGAACCTGTGAGCGGCAGGCTCACTCTCCAGATGCACAACACTCATATCCACTGACCATCTGCAGTACCCACAGAGACTTGAAGCGAAAGGGAGGGACACCGAGACAAAGAGAGAGAAAGACGCTGATGATATACAGGGAGAGCCACAGAGAGAGAGAGAGAGAGAGAGAGAGAGACTGAGAAATGTTAGGAGAAAAAAAGGAAATGGAGGTGAAACGAGGGAGAGGCTCTGAGACAGGTAGAGAGAAAGAGAGAGAGAGAGAGAGAGAGAGAGAGAGAGAGAGAGAGAGACAGGCACTAGTAATACAGACAGAGAGACTCCATAAGAGAGAGGGGGGTGACTCTGGGGCAGAGAAAGAGAGAGAAGGAATGAGGGAGAGAGAGACTTTAGGACAGAGAGAAACTCTGGCACATAGATGGGAAATCCATGAGAAAGAGTCTGGGACAGAGGAAGAGAGAAGCGAAGGAAAGAGACAGAAAGAGTTTTCTGACTTATTTCTGAGCTTTGGTAAAGCAAGTGTCCATGTGTGTCATGCCAGTGAAGCACCTTTGAATCCTCTGGGACACAGAGAGAGAGAGAGAGAGACTAGAGGAGGGAGAGACCCAGAGAGAGAGATAAAGAAAACAGGCCGATTTTTTGCTTTCGAGCCAAACTATTATCTCAGAATGGCGCTCGTCCAGATATGATTCATGTGGGTTTTTTCCTGCAGCAAGTTATGAGAAAGACAGAAAGTGAGCCGAAGACACCTCAACACACACACACACACACACACACACACACTCTCTCTCTCTCTCTCTCACACACACACACAGGCACTGACTTGATGAGGGAGCAGCAAATACACCTTTGTACCAGTTCAAATTAAAATAGTTCTGATTAATAATGAAATGCTAACTCAGCAAACCTCAAACAGAAACCAGGCTGCACAGCAAATGCGCATCAACTCAAAAGTGAGGGTTTAGTCTTAGTCTCAAGGCGCGCGCGCACACACAATGAAAAGTATCTAGTGAATTAAAAACACAGCATTAAATCATTAAGATGAGAGATGTTCAGGATTAATGTTTAACCCCTAAATGTACTACATGAACGCTGGGACATTGTGAAATGTTGTAACCAATCTGGCAACCCGTGTGTACAAACTTGTTTGTAAACAGTCACAGGTCTGGCAGCGAGTCATTCCACGCTCGATATGAATTTTAAAATTCGCCTAAAAGAGCATGCGCAAAAAGTGCGCAGCGCGGGTACATTTTAGCACACGGCGCGATTTTTTTTTTCACCCGTAGCCATGGCGACCCCGCGAGCGTTTGGCTCCACGCGCTACAGTGAATCGCGAGACACCTTTAAGAACAAAGTGAAACTTTAAACGGTTAATAGATGGATATTTGAATTGGCACTCGCGCGTGCGCTTTAATGCCAGCCGTAAGGAAGAAAAAAAAAACCGCGAGGCAGCGCGCGCACTTACCTTGACATGCACTGTACGAGCCTCGCGCGACGCTTTCAAACCCAATCTGGTATTCTCATTCAAGCCCGCGCGCACAGTCCAAGCGCGTGCACCCCCACCCACCAGCACCCACGAGCCACGCGAGACTTCTGCCGATACACCCAAATATCGCGGGAACTCGGTTAAGCAGCGGGGTTCACTATTTGTCAGGAAGCACCGAAAGAGTTTTCGTCAACGAGTGGAGCAAAATGTGGCAGAACTAGAAATACAAGTTACAAGCAATAAATATCCACACTTAACCGAAAACCATTTAAACATATTAAACATAATAATAATAATAATAATAATAATAATAATTGAAATATAGAGCATAAAAGTATTCTGTATCAAATAATGCAACAATTTTTCCGGTGTTTTTTTATACACATTAATCCATTTATTTATTCATTTATTTATTTATTTATTTATTAAGTCATCTTCAGTATTAGTTTTTTGTTTCATTTTAATCTGAGTGTCTGTAGATTTGTAAATTGCGTTTCAAACGTTCGCGTCCACCTAGTGGACACAACAGGAACTACACGTGATTTTCTGAATTTCCACAAGAGGGCGGTAAAATCATAGTAAAGGTAAATGTAGTCGTCGAACCAACATTTCCCCCCCATTTTTTTTTTTACAGTAAATTGTAACTTTGACGAACATTTTTACTCTTTGTCTTTTATTTACAGCTATCCAAAGACAGTTTTTAATTTTACTCTTTATCTTTTTCCGCAATAGTAGCAAATTATTTAAATAAGTTTAAATTTTTGTATTTTGTAATTGTACATTCATAAATGGAATTTTTTAATCACTTCTTACAGTGAAGTCACTGTTTCTTAAACTCATCAAATATAACAGAAAGCCACAAATCCTCTTCGTTACTCTCAAAATTCAGGTGTAATCAATGACTATGATAGTGAAAAAACACTATGACTTTTTTATTTATTTATGAATATATTTATTTTATTTTATTTGTAATTATTTTCTTTATTTGATTGTTTGTTTCAAACCCAGTAGACATGTTTAATCTGTCTGTTGTACATAATATTTATTAATTTTGCTTACACTGTACTGTGTATCTTCTATTTATTTTTTGTTCTGTTAACTGTAGATAGTTCATCATGTAAGTTTTTACATCTGAATTTTGCATGTTACACTTTTTATTCTCTCAACATTGCAATTGTTATTTTTGTTATAAATTAAAATAATAATAATAAAATAAACAAGTTATTCAAAGACGGTCCTTGTGACAGAGCTCCCGGCCCTCTGCTCAGCTCTTTTCATTGATTTCTCTCGAGTGAGCAGTTGATCCCGGTCAGGGTGTTGGTGGATTCTGGGGAGGGGTGTCCCATGAAGCCCGGGTGTGAGGCTGGAGGCGGGGACACTGTACTGTAGACGAGCGTCTCCCTGCAGCTACTGTCTGAGCAGAGAGTTTTAAAAAGTGATAGAAATCCATCCGTCTGTCTGTCTGTCAGTTGCTCTCTCCCTCTTTGTCTGTCTCTCTCTATCACTTTTGTATCTGTCGCTGTCTCTTTCTTTGTCTCTCTCTCTCTCTCTCTGTCAGTCAGTCTCTTGTGTCTCATTCCATGTGTCTCTGTCTGTTTGTCTGTCTCTCTCTGAATTTTCTGTCTCTATTTCTTTCCCTCTCTGTCTGTCTCTTTATCTCCTTTTATTTTTGTCTGTCTGTCTGTCTCTCTTTGTTTCTCCTTCTGTCTGTCTGTCTTTCTCTCTCTCTATGTCTCTCTGTCTGTCACTTTCTATCTGTATCCATGTTTGTCCATCTGTCTTTATACATGCTCATGTTTTTGTACTTGTTTCTCTTTCATTTTCTCTCACTCTGTCCGTCTCTATCTGTCTCTCTTTCCCTTTTCTTCTCCTCTCTCTCTCTCTCTCTCTCTCTCACTCACTCACTCAGTTTGACCCTCTCTCGTTTTCTCTCCTCTCTGTCTGTCTCTGTCCCCGTCTCTCACTTCCCCATGTCTCTCCTTTCCCTATTTTCTCCCCGGGTCATGTCTGTCTGTCTCTGTCCCTCTCATGCTCTCTGTTTATGTCTACTGTATATGTCGGTCTCTCTCTCTCTCTATCTCTCTCTCACTTCCTCTCCTGAGTGTAATTAGTGACTGAAATATCTCTCCTGAAGAGCCGGTGATCAGAGGGGTGAAGCGGCGCCTCCTTCTAAAAATAGACCCGATCAGCTGTTACGCTTTAATCAATTAAAAATCTTGTACTGAATAATGTTATCAACACAGATGAGAAGAGCAGGACTTCATACTTCATATACCGTGTGTGTGTGTGTGTGTGTGTGTGTGTGTGTGTGTGTGTGGGTGTGGTACTTCTGTCCTGCCCCCAAACCTGCCTCCAAACCACCTCATTTTCCTACAAGAAATTGAGGAAATTATGTCTGAGAACACACACACACACACACACACACACACACACACACACACACACACACAATGTACACACACCTTCAACGGGGGAGTCCCTGCTGAAACCACATAAGCTGCACACATCCTTCTCTCTCATACCGTCCCTTTCACACTCACCTAGCCTCACACACACACACACACACACACACACACACACACACCAACATGTGCCTTTCAGCAGCTTTTCTCCTGCTGACTCTGTACGGTGAGTTTTGCCTATTTTTTCCCCTCAGCTTGTTTTATAGAGCGTGTGTGTGTGTGTGTGTGTGTGTGTGTTCAAATGAATGCCTGATGCCTGACATTAAAACAATCTTTACTTATTACTCTTCTTTAACTGTAACAATTCTATGCAAAAAAAAAAAAAAAAAAAGGACAAAATGGACTTTGCTCATGACATCGTGGTCGGGTCAATAATTTGTACAAGTTGATGAATAAGTTTCCAGTTTTAGGATGAAGGTGATGTGTTCAGTGAATATTTGCAGACACAACATGATTAGCTTTAAATCCTGGGTTCAGTCACGTTACTGTGTTCCTGCTTTTTAATTTGAATCTCTATAATAATAAAGTGGAAAGGATGAGGTACTCATAGATAGACGACATTACATATCGAGAAGTACCAAATTAGTCAGAAGGAAATGACTGTTTAGTTCTGTTTTTGTGTTTCTGAGCACATACTGTACCTCTATCTGCTGTCTCTGCAAGTCTAGATACTTTTGGAACTTTGGATATAAGTGATTAGATTTCAAATCAAACATACAGAACTGTGCGAATGTCTTAGAGACGTGCAAATAAATGCTGTAGAGCAGGAATGTCTTCATGCCAAAAACAAACAAACAAAGAAAAAAAAAACCCTATGAAGCTCAGTAAACAGTAATTAATGAAATGAAAGTCAGTGTTTGAGGATTTGGTCTCAGGTACCATTTATGCAGTTGTTATAATGAAATAAGCTTCCAGGTTTTACTGAGGAAGCTGCTGGACAGAAGCAGGTACAACAGTCAAAGTTCTCAGACGAACTGTGTGTGCTTTTCTTTTTCTCGACTTAGTGGTGAAAACTGTCGCCTTGCACCTCCAGGGTCCGGGTTCGATTCCTGGCCGGGTTCGATTCCCTCCTCTGTGTGTGTGTGTGTGTGAGTGCGAGTTTTCATGTTCCCCCCGTGCTTGGTGGGTTTCCTCCGGGTACTCCGGGTTTCCTCCCACAGTCGAAGACATACAGCTTCGACTAAATGCCGTTCCCAAATTGTAAGCGTGTGAGTGTGTGTAAATACTGTACATGTGTTCCCTGCGATGGATTGGCACCCCATCCAAGGTGACCCCTGCCTCGTGCCCTAAGTCTCCTTAGCGACCCTGTATACAGGATAACGCGGTATAGACGATGAGTGAGTGTAATAATAGTAATTCTAAAGGTGCTAAAGGTATACACTTGATGGCGTACCTCTTTTATTTCATGTTTATTCAAAAATGTGTTGGTTATTTAAGCCTTCAAAGTGTTATTGTCCATGTAATAATGCTGTTAAGTGCAGCGTAACCTCATGTGATGTTGTTTTTGCTGTGTAAAAAAAAAAACGTCATGTCATATGAACCTCTTTTCTTCCACTCCCTTCTTTCTCTCAGCACTTTTGCACCTTTTCATCTCCTTGTTTTTTGCTTTGTGAAACCAAGCTAGTCGTCCATTGTTTCCCTTTCCGAAGAACGCCTTTATACTTGATTCATCAGGGCAAAAAAGTCGAATGTGGCCGTGTTTCCTTTCAAACGACAGATTGAGCACATTCTATAGTATACGCACACTTTATTCTTCTCTAAAGCTCCTTTCACCCTAGTCACACAGGCATGGATCTGCGTACACTCAACCCCATAATGTGGTGAATTTGAGGAGTGTGAACACCCTCGGCAAGGATCAGCCTACCGTGCTTGGGTCCTCTTGAAAAGGTAGTCTTGAGCACAGACAGGATAGACCGGTTAGCTTTTCATATAGCACCAGATATGAAAACTAACCGTACCTGAACAGGGAAGTGGATCGCTGTTTCAAACGTAGCATCATCAAATCTGTGCGCTGATCCCATACCTTGACCAGCACATCCATACCTGAAAAAGTATGAAGACCGGCAAGAGGATTGTCCCGACTTCCTTGACTTTTCCTTTTTTTTTGTTTGTTTATTGGTGACTGGCCACCCAGCTAGGTGCACACTGCCACATGTGAAAGCTGGCCAAAGAATGAAATGATGGTATTTTATTACTAAACACAAGAAATGACATGTACACATGTTACAAACATGTAAGTTTTGAAAGATTTTTTTTCATACTGTACACATTCCTCATGCTACTTAATTTCTCGTCTCCATTTTCAGGTTCTTCTGTTGGTCAGTATCTGTCCAGATTCAACATGGCAGGCGTGACCGGTTCGGTCCGGTTTAACACCACACAACAGACAGCCAGTGTAAACCTCAGTGGTCCTGGTGTAAATACATGCGTCTCCTTCAATCTGACGTTCACCGAGTTTCCAGTTATGTACGGTCACGTGGCCCAGCCCTGTGAGAAAGCCCACACGGGAGACCACGTGTTCAAAGTGTCCGTTAGCACTTCTGTTTCTGTACTGAACATCTCCGATATGCTCCAGCAAATGCCTAATCTTGAAGCGCGCTCTTTAGTGGTAGAGACGTGTAATGGCACGAAGGCTTGTGCAGGTGTCATAGCAGAGTCAGAGGTCAGCACTTGGCAGGCTCGGTTCTTTAGTGGTGTGGCTGGAAACATCTACTTCCGGCAGGTATTAGGGCAACCAAGTGCCACACTTCTCTCTAGTCTGGTCAGTCTGAATCAAAATAACTCCACTTTTCCTCAAGTGAGCATTTTTATATCTAAGAGTTCTGCTGCTAGCTGTGAGGCATTTCTGCGCAGTCTGAACACAAACACTTTGGAAAAGATGGGCCAGCTGAAGGTAGGCACTCCTCTTGAACCTGTCAAATCACGTTTAGAGATCGCTAATTTTGATGCTGGGTTTCGCTTTGCTGTCTTCAATCTCACCTCAGAGTATACATGTGCTGAGATCCGAACCCTTGATCCAAAAGAGGTCAGTGCTCTGATAGGCATGAGAGGGGTCAAAGGATCCATCACTTTTCGTCAGCAATCTCCTTTTGACCTTACAACTCTCTCTGTGAACCTCACCAACCTGAACAGAAGGGTTGGGCCATACCATGTTCATCTGTTTCCCACCCCTCAGATGAGGTCACCACCTGAGATCACCTGCAGCAATGATAATGTTGGGGGCCACTTTAATCCCTTTGGTGTGGACACTCAGTCGTCTCGGTATCCCCCACCCCCTGATTCAACCCATGACCAGTACGAAATTGGAGACCTCAGTTCCAGACATGGATTGTTAAGTAATGCAGATGACATCCAAGCGAGCTTCACTGACTGGAATCTTCCACTCTTTGGACAGAACAGCATTGTCGGTCGTTCTGTGGTGCTGCACAATCCTAATGGTACAAGGTTTATCTGCTCAAGCATTGGCTATCCTGGGGAAGTGATCACAGCGAGGGCCATCTTCCAACACCCAGTTGTAGGGACTGTCTTGTTCACCCAGTTGACAGGAAACCCATACTCAGATGTCTCAGTGTTCCTAGACTTGTCTTATGGAAAACCAAATACTTCTGCAACTCAGAAACACCACTGGCACATTCATGAATACCCCATAAGCACAGAGACAGACAGTGATGAAGGTTGCTGTGCATCCACTGGGGGACACTGGAACCCCTACAACATCAACACCAGTATAGGCAGCTATAAAGTAAACTGTAGACCAGAATGTCCTTTTGCTTGTGAGATTGGAGACCTGTCCAGCAAACATAAGATGCTGAATTTGTCATCAAATGTTGGGAAACTACCTAGCAAGATCTTCTTCACAGATACGACAGTTTGGGTGTCTGGACTGAGCAGCATGGTTGGTCGGTCTGTAGTGATCCATGGCCCTAATGAGACTGTTAATCGCATAGCCTGTGCCAACATCACACTCCTGCATTTTCCCTTGGCTCAGACGAGATCCTGGCAAGGACCAGGGTCATCTGTGGGAATTATCAAATTCTCCCAGCTCTCTCCTCAAGGTCCAACCAACATCAATGTTTCTCTGACTAGTCTGGAGGCCAAAGCTGGTGGATACCATGTCCATCTTCTCCCAGTGAAGAGCGGACTAGTGGCCTGCTCCAACGAGAACATCATGGGTCACTTCAACCCATTTGGAGTGAATATCTCGACATCTCCAGCTCCAGGGAACGGCACGGTGGATCAGTATGAGATCGGTGATATCAGCGGGAAGTTTGGCAGTCTAGCTGATCAGAACCAAATCAGGAACCATTACAATGACCTTAATATGCCATTGAGTGGACTCAACAGTATCATAGGGAGGTCACTGGTTATCCACTACAGGAACGGTTCAAGGTAAGGTTGCTTTTAATACTACTGTATTACAAATGGAAAACCACTTTTTGATTTGAATGCACAAATCTCACATGATATGAGTTCATCGCAGAATTTCTGTCATAGCTCTAAAAAAGCAGAACAATGAATTAGTGCAGGAAAAGATTTTGATAGGTGGGTTATCTACTTACTTAATCACCCAGTGGACATCCAGGGTGTATAAGGCGACCAGGTGACTCAGATCTACCAGCGACCAGGTTGGCATGCTTACTGAAGAGTAATAACTTAATGAACATATACATTGAATGATCCGGAAGTGCTTTTGCAGAACTGAATCCTCCATCTGGGGTTTCAGTTTTATTCATAGGAAGATGTTTCTGTTCCCTGGTCTTTGAGCAGGTTGACCTTTAAAATCTCTGCATAATTTCTATACGTTATTTAAACTTGGGCTTTACATTGAAAAAAAAAAAAACTTGGTAGCTTAAAACGTTAAAACGTCTATTATTAGACACCTCATAGCAGCTTGCTTGAGTGATAATTGGGAAACATAATCAGGTCTATGATGTCTAAATGGGACTCTGAAGCTTTTCTGCAGTGTAAGAATAAAATGAATGAAGCAAGCTTGGGGCTGAATTGAATTGAATAAGTTATACAGATATATATAAAAAATCATAATATTAGGCCCTTAGTAATTAATGCACTCATAAATATGTACAGGATGTATGTAATGAGTAATCCAAAACTGTGTGTAAATACAGAACAGGCTTCACTTCTTGCTTCTCAAATAATTAAAAAGGAACTAGAGTCTGGACATGATATTCATTTTTAAACCCAAGTGACAATGAAGAACAAGAGGTGAAAACTGTGGGTACACGGAGACTGTAGTACAAAAAAATGTCAAGTCATGTACTGTGTGCTTGTGATCAAAATATGTTTCCTTCTTTGTGTTTAAACATGATACAGGATGCAGTGTGCTGACATCACAGCCATGAACTCCTCTGACAGGCACTGGATCATCGCCAAGGCCATATTTAACAGCAGTGTGACGGGCACAGTAACCCTGGTAATGTCATTTCCCCCCTAAATAAGCTAAAAACCATGGTAAACAACCTACATACAGATTTAATCAGGTAATAATAAAACTTATTATGGTGTGAGGAATGGCATGCAATCCCAACACTGTCTTTAAAAACAAGCAAACAAACAAAAAAACCATTAGCAGTCAGTTAATTAAGGCTAGGATAGCTGTTGGTGAAATAAAAGAGACTGAACGCATACAGGTACCTCACTGCATGCACGATAGAGAATGCAGCTGGCACACGTGACCCTGTCACCCTCCTTCGGATGAAGAGGATAAACAGGGGGTGTCTCTTTAAATCTGCCACAAAAAGATGACGCTGTCTGCTTTCTCTTCATTCTCTGGAGTGATGAAGGATGTGCGAGAAGAGGAGAGGAGAAGAAGAGAAGGAGTGGAGATGAGAAGAAATGTAAATGTCTGGCGACCACTATGTGATCGTCATTAACAGCGAATGCGCTGTTTATCAAGGGTGTAGCAAGTGTGGGTCACGTGTCATACTGTACATTATTATGTGTGCTAAAATAAAACACAAGTGAATGACCATAAAGTAAGCAGACTCTCCATGTGATTAGCCCTTATTTTGAGATTAACATTGTGTTGTTTGCAACAAATTATCGTGTCCTTGAACATCAAATGCGTAGATTATGGTTATGTATTATTAGCTAATATTCTGTACATCTGTTCCCTGAAACAAGTCATGTAGTGCTTTTTAATTTGACCCGTCACGAATGTTTATAATAATATGTAATTATACATACATATATATAACGTGACAATAATGCAAATCATTTGAGCATATGCAGGCCATCGCAGTCAGTTGCACAGTTAAGTCTTGAGCTTTTTTCAACTCAAATCTTTCTCCACCAGCTTCTTGCATCATGTTCGGTTTCAGCCACCAAATGGTGCACTTCCCACTGCACATCTGGTCCGAGCAGCTCTGAAAATGACTTCGAAATAAAAAGTGTTTAGTAGTAGCAAAATGCATTTATTTATTTATTTTACTTTAGGAATATCCAAAGTGTCTAAATCGTTTCTGTACATGTAATCAGTCCCAACAGTGTTCTCTTGATGGCAGCTTCAGTGACGTGACCTTGCTGGTGGACCTCCGAGCATCTAACACTGTTAATGTGAGTACCACCTTTCACTATAACTAGCTACATAACTTACAGTAAGTAATGTTTAGCCAATTGCAACTAACCGGTTACCCTAAATAGTGGCCAGTTATTAGTTATTTATATTGTCTACAACTAACTGAATGGTCCTGAACTTGTTACAGAAGTACCATGTTTCTCCTGTTTGGCCTTTGAAGACCCTTTCACACAGAAATCGTGCTATAACAGCGATAGAACAAATTCTGTGAGGCCTCTGTGTTTCTTTTGTCAGATCATTTGTGATGTCTACAGTATCAGCATCTCGTATAGTGGAAATACTGCGCATACATGCGTAACTGAGCTGCCTTTAAGGCCTACCTTTGCATTTTAGGACTGTAACCAATCATAACTCAGAAGGTAGGATTTTCTGAGGAAAAAAGATTATTATTTTTTTTTTTACATTTGACTGCATCTCTTATTGCCAGAATGAGCCAGTGCTGTTAGCATAGTGCTGCCTCAGTACTTTTGAGTGAATTCAGATGGCGTTAAACTGTTACTTCGGTTCTTGCAAAAGTAGATTTATGGCTTTATACAACGAGCAAGATTGTGGTTTATGTAATCACGCTTTTGCCTCAGTGAAGCCTTTCCCCATCATCATCTTGCACAGTTTTTGGCTTTTTAAGTTATTTATTTCTACTGTTGGGTTGTTAAGTAAGATTATGAAACATTAACTGCTCACTTGAATGCTTGGACCGGATTCTTCTTTACTTTTAAGCTGAGCATTTTAGCATAGATTAGCTCACATGTTTTAGCTGTAAAGCTTTAGCTAAGACAGCTCCCAATAAATACATTCAGTATTGATTCAATTACTCATTTATCTATAAATAAGTAATTGAGTGTTAAGGTCCAATAATGACCAAAGAGTCTAACAACGATTTTTGATCATTTGGACAGCTTTGTATTGGATTGACCACACAAACAACTACTGAAGTCTCACAGTCGCTGTAGGGGCGTCTATAATATTTTACTAGCTTATCATTTTTGGTCCAGGTCACAGACGCTACTTGGTACATAACTGAAAGTTCTGTCAAGGACATGGTTGGTTGTCCAGGACATGGAGGAACATACAACCCATTCAACATGACAGCGCAGGTGAGACCTAATTTTATATTTATACGTCTAAAAGACCAAACACGTTCATTATATTCACTAACCGACTTCAATAAAGAGAGGTGTCTAAATTAGTTATCCAAAAACCTCCACGGGTAGTCAAATGGGTTGATCTGGTCATTGTTAACGTCTAAACATGCATGTTATTCATCATCATTATCCTCATTAAAACCTGAAAGACTGAATATCCATTTTCTTTCTGCTCTGTACAAAATATCCATTTTATTGTCTTTCTCTTTCTCTTTCTTCTCTCTTAACCCAGAGCTCTAACTGTTCCCCGCTCACATATCTGGCTTGCGAGGTCGGAGATCTAACCAGCAAACACGGCGCCGTCAGTTTATCACAGAGGCAGCTCTTCACAGATGCACAGCTTCAGCTGGCTGGAGACTACACTGGTACGTCGTCACGTTTTGCAAGTGTCGAGGTGCACACGCCTACCTTTATGCCTCTACTCACCTTAAATTGTGTTAAACATGTGACGTACTGCAGCAGTTAAGTCACTTGCTATTCGAAAGCGATCAGTGATGGGGTGGTGGGATGGTATTTACAGCTTGCATTAAGGAACCACACAATATTCGCAACATGTTGCACTTGTTTGCAGTTATTGAATTATAAATGAGCGACTTGAGAGATGTGATAGACAACGTGAGATGCGTAAATGCTAACACTCTCAAAGTGCAGTTTGGAGATGTTGGGACACGTCCGTACCATACTGGTCTGTGTATGCTGTACTTTGTTGCTCAAGGCAAAAAGAGGATGAAATGAATATGTTAATGCATGGTATGTTGACATATGTGGTTAATGTAGCATGCATTTGGTTGTGTTGTCTAATTTCGTGGTCATATTATTAGCCAGTATTGCTGTTCATATAGAGTCTGCATCAGAAATAACCGAAGTATGATTTTCTTTTTTTTTTTGTAGTTCTCCAACAACGACAACAATGATAAAAACTCATTTTGGATGGACCACAAAACCTGCACACTAATCTAGATGTTTAGCTAACTTGGATTGACAAGGTTTATTAGCAGGTGTATTTAAATAAACAGATGATTATAACGGCATATTGTCTAAAATTACAAAATCACTTACTCACTCACTCACCGTCTATACCGCCTCATCCTGTATACAGGGTTGCGGGGGGCCTGAAGTATCCGAGGGTGCCAATCCATCGCAGGGCACACATATGCACACTACAGGCGATTTGGGAACACCAGTTAACCTAATCTGCATGTCTTTGAACTGTGGGAGGTAACCGGAGTACCCGGAGGGAACCCACCAATTACAGGGAGAACATGCAAAGTTCATGCACATAGAAGCGGGAATCGATCCCAGACTATGGAGGCGCAAGGCAACAGTGCTAACCACTAAGCCACCTTGCCACCTTAAATTACAAAATATTCAGTAAAAATTTTTGAGTCATATCAATTGCTTCCATTTGATTTGGCTCCCAAACAACTCACTGGCATTTAAAAAAAAAAAAAAAAAAACACACCAAGGTCAATTTTTTTTTTGTTGTAATCTTTAGACTGACAATTTTTTTATCACTTAATTCAGAAAACTGAAAGAAAAGAAACAAATTGCAAATGAATCAACTGAGAGTGGACTCTCATAGGTCACCTAAAAATGATCCAACTTACAGACTCGTGGGGTATCTCAGGGGTTAAGGCTTTTGACTACTGATCAACTACCCGTGAGCGAGGCCCTCAACTGCTCAGATGTAAATGAGATAAAATGTATGTTGCTCTGGATAAGGGTGGACCAATGATTCATTTGCAAAAAATATATTACTTGTTGAAATGTAAACATACAATTCCCAAACCTAACAACAAGAAATGAGTTTGTCCTTTTTTTCTGTACAAATTGTTATTAGATAACATGTGCTATTTTTATTTTTATTTTTTATCAGTTGTTTACAGATCGCTAATCCTGAGGACAGGCAACAAGACCATCGATTGTGCCGACATCGTCCCTGAGTCACCATCCGCGCAGCAAATCTTCCCGAACGTATCATCGTTTAGCAGGTACTATATGTGGGACGCAACTGTCGTCTAGTTATGTTAGGTTCCTCTGATATCGACTTACCCTTACAGATTGATGTAGCTATCAGAAACTAGCAAATGAGAGTTGAAAAACATCTGTCCCACTAAAGACTAAAAAGCTACCAGTGATGCCGGGATGTGTTGTGTAAAATGTTTTTTGTATTTGGACAGATTTGATTTCCGTAAAAGAGTCGCAGACGTTCTGGAGGTCAATGTGTCTCGGGTGTCCATCTTACCCGGAGCCCTCTCAAGCATGCCAGGAGGGAAGTGCCAGCAAGTCACGTTTCTCGTATCAGGTAAAAATAAGTATCACCTTGCATAAGTATTTACCCCCCCTTGATATTATGCATTTTTCTAGAGTTACTACTTGGAATGAATCTGGTGGCTTAGTGATTACCACTGGATGTTTGCATGTTGTCCCTGTGCTTCATGGGTTTCCTCTTACAGTCCAAAGTCATGCATTGTACATTGACTGGCATTTCTAAATATGGCCACCTATTTACATACCGGTACATTAATATTAGTCCCCTGAGCCCTAAACTGCTTCATTGCTTAGTTTCTACAGATATAGCTACTTCTTTGTCAGTTTTGAAATAATTATTTTTAATTAATTCTTAACTTGGTTGAAAAGTTTTGCTCAGATCTGGCAACCCTGTTATGTTCATTTTGGTTTCAGATTGAAAAGGTTCAAGGAGGGTGGAGTTGTTACATACGCAAGCCACTGTAAATCTTCCTTTAACGGTTCTGCACTGGTGATTAGAATGTTCTTGATGTCCTTCAGAGAGGCTTTCTGTAAACACGATATGGTTTAGTGGTTTGGGTTATGAGCTAGCAACTGCAAGAGAGCCACTCAAAGAGCCTTGAGCACAGACTACATTTCTCCAGTTGATTTTGTTTTTAAATACACACCACACGGTACAATTGGGATCAGCAAACATTGCATGACTCAACACTTCTCTTCCTTTATCATAATTTTTTATGGGGGGGCATTTCAGGGTTTTAAATTATCACGAGTATACTCAGGTTTCCGTATTCCTTGGCATAAAAATACAATTTTTTTTTCCAGACATATCGAGATCTCTGTTTTCGGTCGTCCCGAGGTCTCTGTCTATACAATGAACAATTCAGTCCTTTCAAAGCTCGCACACAGAAAAGGAAAATTAGAATGTAACCCGAAGCTTGGCTCGGGTGTGTGAGAGCTTCCAGCCTCATAGTCTGTCCTGAAAGGGGAACGGTATGTGACACGGATCGCTGATTATATATCTTATATATCTAGCTCTTAATGCTGATCCAGAGTCAGCTCCTGCGGAAAAGGCTGGGTTATTAAGGTTTTTGGACAGATCAGCTTTGACAAAGACAATTTGATCGATTAAAAAAAAATTGTTAAC
The DNA here is from genome assembly GCA_011419295.1 of Clarias macrocephalus. Classification (NCBI taxonomy): domain Eukaryota; kingdom Metazoa; phylum Chordata; class Actinopteri; order Siluriformes; family Clariidae; genus Clarias; species Clarias macrocephalus. Next base: position 19,923 of record JAAGKR010001545.1, on the reverse strand, counting down.
GAATGAGCCGAGTGTTTCTGGGTAAACATTTATATTTTTAATGAACGTGTATAAAACCCAATATCAAGGTAATCAATTCTCAGTTGTTTTTTCATTTTTTTAAAAAAATGGTTCATGTATTAAAAAGCTAGACTTCCAGGTTAAATAAACCAGATTTTGTATCATACTGCCATCTGCTGTTTCGGAGGTAAACTACAACTGTAAATACAATACACTGTAAACAAAGTGATTAAACATATTGAGTACTGTTAGCTTAAATAATTACAATTAGTTCAGATTAATAGACCTTGATGAGTATTTGAGTTTGTAAAATTGACACTTTTCAAGTTAGCTAAACAAATTCAATATTTTAAGTAATTGTAAGTACTTATGTAACAGTAACTGTCATCTTAAAATTCCACAAACTTAAAATCTTTCAGACTAGTGATTTTGTGTCTGACATCATCAGGGCAGTAGGGCACTGGTGGCTCAGTGGGAGGTGTTTCGCTTGCCATGTGAAAGGCCCGGGTTCGATTCTGTGTCTGTCCCACGGCCAGATAAAATAGGAGGGTTGCGTCAGGAAGGGCACCTGGTGTAAATCCTGTGCCACACTTGTGTGTGGACCGGCGACCCATTGCCGTGAGCAGCCGAAAGACCAACAACAATTTATTTAATTTGAAACAACTAAAAAAAATTATCATTGCTATTAAATAGTATGAGCTAGGCTACTCAATAATGCAAGTAAAGAACGATTATTATGAATGAGTACAACAAACTCAAAAACTTATAGTTCTGTTTATTTAAAATTGGAAACATTACGTTAAAAATTTGATGTAACTGATTACCTAAATTTTTTTTGTGTTTTGCCAACTTATTCGGGTTTACAGTATTTTAAAGAAGATGATTATTGCTTTCTTTCTTTCTTTCTTTCTTTAACAACTTGGGTGATTATTCCAAGCCAGATTCCCTGGGAATAAAGGGATGGGACTGTTCTAGATTTTAATCTATTTTTATCTATATCTATTTTTTAATCAGAAAAAAAAAAACATTACATTTGTGGTAATTACTGAGGATTGAAAACTACTGAGGGTGAAATTCATTCGATTGAGCTAACTGCCCAAAACTGCAACAGATTATAGGAATTAGCAAGAAGGTAGTAAGTACTTAATTCTAAATACTCAATATATATCAAAAGATTTGATACTCTATATGTTAGCTGACTAGGTTACTGTATATAATAATGGTAGTAATAAACTTAGCTAATTAACTTACCTGCTTGTTAGCTATCTGTGCTAGCATAGATATTCCCTGTTTATTGACAATTCCTGTCTAACACTTTGCGACATTGTGGTGACATATTCATGTAATGTTTCTAACCCCCTGATCTGCAGGTGATGTGAGTGTAGAGAAGCTAGCTGCGGTGAAGGACAGTAAGATGATGGGCATGTACAGGCAGACTGATCGGTGTACGGCAAGTAAGTCTCACCTGACAATAACCTTCACTTCACATCCAAATATATGATTAAGCGTTCAATCTGCTTTTAATTTAAGAATACAGTTAATCTGTTACATAACAAATAAGCTGGGCTGTATTGTTGTGATTCCTCTTATAAAATGACATTTTGGTAATGCTAACATTCCAAAATCTTGAAATGTGTGAAAGCCATGCTAGGCCAGGCATGCGTGTGCCAACAAGGTGACTTACCTGCATATCCTTGTCTAGCTTGCTAGTGAACTTGGCTATCCCTCTATTGGCTAATAAGACTAATTCTATAGTTGCAAAATTATGACGTCTAGCCGATTCTTCGCTTCGAGGATGCTAAACCCTGCTAACGATGCAGATACAGATAAACTCATGACCGTGTTTTGTATGCAGCACCACGTGTGCTTACAAGATTAAAGATTTAATGCTAAGCAACTGAAATGCTGTATCATGCTTGTGAAATACACAATGGTTCTCTAGTTCATTTTAAGGACTTCCCATTGCCACTCACAACACAGAACTGGATTAGTGTAAGAGATTAACCTTCCACTTCTGGGGTTAGAGCTGCATTGTGAAAGTGTTTACAGGTTTCTTTTTATATTTCTCTGATGCGTCAAAACAGCTATATGGATATTTTTAAATCACCGTCATAGTGATATTAAAACAAATACTAAAAACCTTAACCGTTCACATTCCAAGTGAAAAAAAAAAAAAGAAATTACATTTACTAGTAATAGTATTAATGCAAATATGGAAATCTATAGTGGAATTAAAATGTATATATATATTTTTTTTACTTTTTTTTTTTTTTTTAAGGTGGCGTTCCTGGTCTTCTCTCGTCACATGCCCACATCTTCTCCCTGGCCGCTGTTTACCTTCTCCACTCCCTCTTTCTCAAGGGAGTTAATTAAAGTTGAAGTTACTCCAAAGAGTTCACAGCAAGCCTGCTTAACTCTACAACACTCAAGAGAATGAACGAGATCTGCCTCGCCTGAAGTCAAAGAGCTTGGATCAACTGCTCTATAATAATACAAGATTTATATATATAAAAAAAATGGTTGTTTTATTGTCCTTTGCTTTACTGTTACTTTTTGAAGAGTACTTGAGCACAATCCATTTGATCCACGTGCACGACCTTGTCGCCACTGTACAGTATATTTGATGAAAATGCTTTACAGTGTATTTGTATTTTAAACGCTCAAATGACTGTATATATTTTGTTCCCCAAATCATAAATGTCGTAGTTTAAGCTTTGTTGCACTAATTTCTACAGTAATTCGAGTGATTGTCTATTGAATGAAGTAGAATTTATTTCTGCATGATTTGTACTTCTTGTGATATGTTGTGTGAACGTGCCTTCTAGGCAGCGAAAGTGTGTTGAAGTGCCCTCTAATTTAATTAAAACTGCATAGCAACAAATTGTATGTATGATATATTGTTTAGATTTTATATATAAAGAAAAAATATATAGATATACTGTCCACATGTTCATTTCTAAAATGAGATATCTGGCAAATTCCTGCCCTCCACTGCCCCCTAGTGTAAAGATTCCTAACACTTGTCCAGGACTACAGGACCAGACAAGTACTCCTACACATCTGTGTCTTTTTCCATCCATTTTCCATCCATTTGTCTACACATATGATTCAGTTAATCAAGACTCAGTCAATTAAGAGCTCTTCATGTGTTCAAGTGGGTGTTTTTGAGCAGGAAAAACACTACAATAGGCAGGACAAGGGGTACTCCAGGAGCAGAGGTGGGAACGTGTGCCCAAATAGATGTAGCATTTAATCCTATGACTTTGAGTAGGTGAACATCAATTAAGAATTCTCATTGGAATATTAGGGCATGCACAAATTTACATATTTACCTATTTCCTATTTCTGACAACTTTATGGACGGTGAATGTTTATATAACACACCAATTAATATTATAGTAAGCCATAAAATTATGCATAATTAGGGCCGTGGCTGATCTGAGTGACAGCTGCAATGCAGGTGTGAAATCTGCTGAAGAAGTGCACAAGAAGCCACCAGAGCACGATGAGTCTCTGTGATGAAGGTGTTGCACTCACAGTCAGGAGGTTCCTGGTTTGAGCTCCGATGGCGCTGGGCGTGCCACTCTTGGACCCTTGAGCAAGGTCCTTCACCTCCGAGTGCTCAGATGCACTCAGGTGTCAAGCTGGCAACCCGGCCCTGTAAGTAACTGCCACAGAAACGACAGATAAACCCCCAGGGTCGGGGGTATCCGTCGCCTCATGTGCTGGATGGCACTAAGACAGACCCTTTAACCTTTACCGTCATCATGGCACCATACAGTATATCTAATCTATCTATCTATATAAACATTTTCCTCACAATAATATTCTCTGTGACTTTTTTTTATTAATTATATTAGTTTTGTGAACAATAATTGAAAAAAAAAACGATTTATTCATCGTTTTATCTACAACGTAACGCTTCGTAATGTGAAGTTGTTAGCAAACCTCACGCGAAAAAAGCGCTAAAAAGCTAAAAAAAAAAAAAAAGGACTGTATTATTAAATCAGGTCCGGTTGTTGCCATGGCGACCTGATTCCTGCAGTTCGGCTGTACTGATTTGTTGCCTTTGCAGTTAATTTGCATAAAAGAGGGCGAGCCTTGCGCTCCGGGACGCTAGTGGAAACGCGAGGAGGTCACGTGACCGCACACGTCGACGCTGTACATGGCGGCCTCCTGTTTCCTCAATGAGCACACGGCAGCGTAGAGTTCCCGAGGAGAGCTTACTGGCATCGATACGGTCCTTCTGTCAGACGGTACCTCTCCGGGGGTTCGGGTCACTCACACGAACACAGAGACACACACACACGGACGCACAGAACAGCGCGAGGACGCGAAACGGAAACCGATTCCGAGCGGGACGGTGCACGAGATGCGCGCGTGCATGTTTTTGTTGTCTGTGATCAGCAAGGATGGAGCTCGTAAACAAATAAATATAAACAAGACAAAAGCGTTCGAGTAACAAGTAGTTGTAAAACGCCTGCATTTTTAAAGACGTCTATATGAGATTGTAGCCATTTGTGAAGTATTGAGGATGTGAAGTGGGTTTTTTTTTTTTTTTTTTTAGAAATCACGACTAGTGAAGTAATCCGTTAATCTAGTCTAGTCGATTTAAACAACCGTTCACCACAACAGGTATTCGTACTTCATGATTAAAGACGAGATATGATGTACAAGTTAACGGTTATCTAATTAGTTCACTATTTAAGCAGCTTGTTATTGTTTTCCTCGTTATCCAGCATCGTGATCAAACCCAGCCAATCAGAGACCGGCGCTGGTGTTTCCGTTCATGTGATTGGATGACGCAAAAAAGAATACCGCCCTTTATAAGCGCACCACACGGCGCTCGACCTAGTGACCTCCTGCGCCCTCTTGAGGTCACTATGCGTTACTGCGGAGGAAGGCAGTTGAGACAAAGTCCTAATAAAATGGAGGAAGCTTTGCAGAGCTGACAGAAAAATAAAATAATAATATATTCTTATTACAAAAACCTTATGAAACCATATGAAAAACTTTTTTTTTTGCTTTCACTTCACTGTTATGTTATTTTGCATATTATCTAGTTGGGATGGGAACCAGCAGTCAATCACCTCCCAATACAATATCACAATATGATGTTACATTTCCACCTGATTTTGTTGAAACGTTACACCTTTAAAAAAAAAAATCCTTATAACATTAGGTTTCTCATTTAAAAACCAAGTGCAGCATTTAAACCATGCAAACTACCTCCAAATACAAGAGTTTAACAGGAGAAAAAGGCGGATCGGAGGCTTCTGACATGCACGATTTTTGATAACGTAACGCCATAAAAATGTGTTCAGAAGCTTCTGCACTCGGGACGGAATTGTTTATATCTGAGGCTAATCAGATCAAACTGGAAACCAGCCAATTGTGGTCGATTGACTGGTTCATCTCTATTATTAAAAAAATAAAATAAATAAAATAAAAAGTTCTGTTGGATTTTGGAGTCAGTGTGACAATATGCGAATCAGCACTCAAAAGAATCACAACTCATAATCTCTATTGTCTAATCACTACACACTGTTATGACACTAAATCAATGTTTAACCACAGAGTTGGCATTTTTATGAGTCTTAAAGACCAAAGACCTGAGTGCAGTCAGACTTTGAGCTTTAATACACTGTCAGATCTCAGACGTTAGACAAGAACCGGGCTGAAAAACCAAACCATGAGCAAGGGTAAACCTTTACGTTTTAAACCTTTTAATATAAAGTATATACATGTATATCGATTCATAAGCTTTCTAACTAACGTAAGAGTTCAGACTGTCCTGAGGTCTGCGGATGCGGACTTGGATTCATCCTGCGTTATTCCCTCAGCGTAGACTTTAAAAGGTGTGTTTTGTTTGCGCAGACGCCGCCATGTCGCCGAAGATCACGTTGGAGCTGCTGAGGCACCTGAGGCAGGCCATGAAGAATGGAAAGTACTTCACCGAGCCCATCCAGGCGTACATCGTGCCTTCAGGCGACGCACATCAGGTGAGCACGCCGGCGCTCAAAATCAGAGAACTCGATGCTATGAATTTATTCAAATTCGCAGTTATCGGGTGATGATCACCAGGTATACGATACGTATCAACACTGCCATGCACAATATTGCTAATGTTTGCTCATATTTGTCACATATCTAAGATGCGTCTGATGCAAGAAAAATGATGAATCAGCTTCAGCTATGGACCTAATTTACATGTCATATGCACACGGTGAATCGCGGTTCCTCTCCATGGTTGAGATTAACACTCATCAGGCCTGATTGCTCGGGTCGTGCCTGAAGCTCCGACATCCACCTGGTACAAGTGTGTTTAATTGCGAGTTGTTTTCCCGTTACAGAGCGAGTACATCGCGCCGTGTGACTGCAGACGCGAGTTCATCTGTGGATTTAACGGCTCGGCAGGTACGCCTTCCTATGACCGAGCCTGAATGTGATGCATCTCGTATAAACGTGTATAAACACTCATTTAAATAAATTTTCCCTTTATAAAACCTAAATCTCTTTTCTATTCTGAACTGTTTGTGTTTCCGTGTGTGTGGTGTGTTATACTAGGAACCGCTATCGTGACGGAGCAACACGCCGCCATGTGGACGGACGGACGCTACTTCCTGCAGGCCAGCCAGCAGATGGACAACAACTGGACCCTCATGAAGATGGGTAAGAGCGGAGAAAAGATCCTCAGCACGCATCTCGGACGTTTCCGTTTATTCTGAGACGACTGCGAGTTTCCTCTTCCTCCTCTCGTGTCCTTCCGCAGGTCTGAAGGAGACGCCGTCGCAGGAGGACTGGCTCATCAGCGTCCTGCCGGAAAACTCCAAAGTGGGAGTCGACCCCTGGATCATCGCCGCCGGTTAGAGTTGTTCGTCTTGATGGGAATAAAAAGGGATCCTCGCTTGATGCGATATGATTATGACACCTGGGTGGCGATTCAATTCGTATTGTGATTCTAGAAGTATCGCAATTTTATAACTATCCTAAATTTCAGATTTCATTAGATTTTCAGTTCTAAAGAAACGTAAAAAAAATCATTTGCTCGTCCCACACAGGACGCAGGACGTGTATGAGTACAGGTCGTCCCCAACTTATGAACATTCGAGTGTTACAAACTTCCGCAGATATGAACCGATGGCGGTTCTACTTCCTGTTCAATCACAGATGTAGCTCACGTGTAGAGCACCAGATACCAATATTCACAATTATATACAATAGTGTCAGGGTGTAACTGAATGTATAAAATGTCCAAAGTCCGGTATATCATATGCACGTGTGTGTGTATGTGTGTGCAGGAGAAATGAGTCGGCCTCACCGGTTACAATGAATCAGTCCGGGAGCACCATGATATAAAATGTCTGTCCTGTAAAGCTGTCCTGATGGAGAATAATCCTTATTTTGGAAAATCCTCAAAAAAAAAAAAAAACACACACAGAGCTCACAGTCCAATACAGCGGAGAACAGCTCTGAGACAAAGGGTTCAAAGCGATTTAAAGGCGCAGAGAAAACATTTTACTGTGAGATTCATTTTCTTAGGCGCGATTACGTTTTTTGGCCACATGATGGCAGTGTGGGGACAGATTTAGTGAAGTGAATTATGTTGTATAGTGTACAGTATATTCGTCTCAGAGGCGTATAAGACTCACTTTGTCGAACAAATCGGATTTACGAACTTGCTCCCGGAACGGAACTCGTTCTGTAGTTTAAAGAGCGCCACTTGTAGGATTATAGAGGAACAGCAACAGTGTTTTTTTTTTCACTTCGAATGCAAATATATATAGTATATAAAGAAAATTGTAATAAAAAAATTATGATCTTTAGCATCAGTGTGACGACACATGAACTGCCACACAAATGAATGATAAGTAACAAAGATTTTTTTCACCCATCTTTAATAAATACTGTTTATCTTGTTTATTTGATGTATTTGTTTGTTGTTGTTGTTGTTGTTGTTGTGTATTTTAGATCAGTGGAAGAGCATGGCGAAAGCTCTGAGCAGTGCCGGACACAGTTTGGTCGCCGTTCAGGAGAATCTAATCGATGCTGTTTGGGAGAACCGACCGGCCCGACCCAGCACTCAGCTCAGCGTTCTGGGGCTCCGATATACCGGTTAACACACACACACACACACACTGTTAATACACACACAAGCAGTATTCGTACACTTGATTTCTGACCAGCTGGTGTTTGTGTGATCAGGTCTGAGCTGGCAGGACAAGATCATGCAGCTGCGGGGGAAGATGGCCGAGAGGAAGATCTCCTGGTTCGTCGTGACCGCTCTGGACGAGATCGCATGTGTGTATGAGTATGATTCTTTGTCTGTGTGTGTGTGTGTGTGTGAAGTAGCACGATCACGACACGGCTCTCAGCTCGCTTATTAAAGTAGCTCTCAGGGCAGATTGGCGATATTGGAGTGTTGATGGTAATTAGATTGACATTGTTTGATAGAATCTTTTATTGTGTGTGTGTGTTTGTGTGTGTTTGTGTGTGTGTGTGTGTGTGTGTGTGTGTGTGTGTGTTGGTCATTCATTAGCTGAACTATATCCTCTAATAAGATAAAAAGTCTAATAAAAACTCTAATAAAAAGCGCATAGTATTGTAACATACAGACGAGTGCAAAAGTTTACACCCCCTGCGCCCAATCCACTCATCTTAAAAATAATTTTTCTTATCCTCCAAAAAAAAAAAACATAAATAAATAAGGCAGTTCTCAAGATATGGGGGACAATTAGGCTGAAGATGGCGTGGTACTGTATGTGATGGACGTGTGCATTTGATTCTTCTTGTACTACAGTAGATTATTTATTTACATGTTATTGAATGTCTATATAACGAGCTAGTATTAATTAGTACCCTGTTTTTTCTGATTATTATCCGCAGGGCTTTTTAACCTGCGTGGCTCCGATATCGAGTACAATCCCGTGTTCTTCGCGTACGCCATCATCGGACTCGGCAGCATACGGTAATAAAACTCTTATAATATATATATATATATATATATATTCTGTATATACTGTATATAGGAAATAACAATTTCTTTTTTTATGGAATTGATAATTAAACCTTGTTTATGCTGTCAGATTGTTCATGGACGAGACGCGCGTTAAGGACCCGGAGGTGCGGCAGCACCTGGAGCTGGATGCGGCGACTAAGCCCGAGCTGAGCGTGCAGTGTTTACCGTACGAAAGCGTCTGCTCGGAGCTGCAGGCCGTCTGCTCGGCCCTCGGCCCCAAAGACAAGGTGTGGATCAGCGACAAGGCCAGCTGCGCTCTCACGCAGGCCATCCCAAAGGTCGGTCCCGCATGCGCACGTGTAATCATTCAAACACACGTTTGTATTCATTGAATATGAATATGAAGGCCAGGAAAAATTCCCTACTGTACATCATATCATGCATATAATTTTTTTGTTCCAGGTTCACAGATCTCCAATCCCATACACGCCTCTGTGTCTGGCCAAAGCCGTGAAGAACGCGACAGAGATCCAGGGCATGAGGCTGGCACACGTGAGTGAAAGTTAAAGCTCAGCGATCGCCGTAATCAGTTCTAGGCTTCATGATATGATCAGGTTATAAAATATTACTGCTGAGGTGAGCAGTGTGGTGAGATGATCCTCCCCTGTCTCGTCATAAAAACGTTTCAGATTAAAGACGCAGTGGCACTCTGTGAGCTCTTCGCCTGGCTGGAGAAAGAGGTACCCTTATATCATCATCATCATCATCATTATTACTGTGTTTTTCATACATATAGGAGTATATTTGGACGGGCTGCCCATGTATATATTGACGCCCCTTTCTTAAAATCTGCATGCAGAACCAAAACTGATCATTACTTTTAAAACGAGTTTTATTGCAAGACAAAGATAAGAAGATGGATTAACAAGCTTACAAAGTTTCTTTTTTTTCCCTATACAAACACAAATGCAATTGAAACTAGAGGAAAGCAATAATAATAATAATAATAATGATAATAAAATAAAGAATAAAATAAAAATAATGATAATAATTGTACTGCTGCAGGAACACGGGAATGACGGGCAAAAAGTATAGGATTCTCAGAATGCGAGACTTCTAGTAATAATAATAATAATAATAATAACGATAATAATAATTGTGTGTGTGTGTGTGTGTGTGTGTGACCTGTTTTTGCTCTCTTAGATTCCTACAGGTACAGTGACTGAGATATCAGCTGCAGATAAAGCCGAAGAGCTGCGCAGGTGTGTGTGTGTGTGTGTGTGTGTGTGTGTGTGTGTGTGTGTGTGTGTGTTTAACTTGTGTAACAACAATAACTTATCCTTCTGTTTCTGTCACTTCTCTGTGATGTGAAATTTTTTTAATTAATTTATTTTATCTTTGTTTATTTTCTTCCTTTTCCAGTCAACAGAAGGATTTCGTCGGTCTCAGTTTCCCCACCATCTCCAGCGTGGGATCAAACGGTGCCATCATTCACTACCGGTGTGTATCATATGTCCTCGTTTTTAACCACCTGCACGCCGTATATCCTGTACACCCATTCGAGCAGAACTTCACATTCCATCTGTAGACGCAACAGGGATCGTTGGTGATGATGGTGATGATGGTGATGATGGTGATGATGATGATGATGATGATGATGGTGTGTGTGTGTGTGTGTTAGACCGCTTCCCGAGACCAACAGGACTCTGTCTCTTAAGGAAGTTTACCTCATCGACTCCGGAGCGCAGTACAAGTACGTGTGCAAAAACACACACGTACACACACACACACACACACTTTTAATACACTTAATAAGGAAGAGTGCTTCTAGGCAATTCAGAGCTGTGTGTGAGCTCCTAAAGTGAGTGTCTCTTTTTCGACTGTTTCGCGTGCGCAGGGACGGGACGACGGACGTGACGCGGACGGTGCACTTCGGGACTCCTACAGACTACGAGAAGGTGCTCATGCTTGTGTTATACCTCATGGTCTCGCCATGAATCTCTCATGCACTCAATGTAATTTGTGTCCTTTGGCTCCCTCTGCAGGACGTGAAGTGTATTGCGCTCCGTTTGTTTGTGTAATCACGGTGTTGTTTTTTTAGGAATGCTTTACGTACGTCCTGAAGGGCCACATCGCCGTCAGCGCTGCTGTTTTCCCCAACGGAACTAAAGGTACCCGGATATGAGACATTCTAAAGAAACAGAGTTGCTTTTTTTTTTGTTTTTTTAGTACTAAACATGTTAATTACTGTAATTCCACTTACAATTTGTCCCTAACAGCGATTGAATAATTTTTTTTTATGTTTCAGTGACACTGAGGCATTTCTTCCTCTAAATGTGATTTGATTCTGATTCTTGTGTTTTTCTGTTCAAAGATTTTTTCCCCCCTGCAAAATGTCCAATATCAATTTAGGTAATAAACTGAGGTCTTACTGCTTCTGAGTGTATACACATTGTGTGTGTGTGTGTGTGTGTAGGTCACCTGCTAGACTCGTTTGCGCGTGCCGCTCTGTGGGAGTCTGGACTGGATTACCTGCACGGCACCGGCCACGGAGTCGGCTGCTTCCTCAACGTTCATGAAGGACCCTGCGGCATCAGTTACAAAACCTTCGCTGACGAACCGCTGGAGGCTGGAATGATCCTCAGTGACGGTACACACACACACACACACACACACACACATATATACACACAAACTAGTATAGACACAAACATAGATTGGTTTCAGGACACGAGATGCAGATGCGTCTATTCACGACCCCAAAACGTTCTTGTTTGTATTTCTAAGAGCCGGGGTACTATGAGGACGGCTCGTTCGGCATTCGACTGGAAAACGTCGTCCTGGTTGTTCCTACAAAGCCTAAAGTAAGGACTTTAGCATCATCGTTGTCATACAGTATCAACACACATGTTTCTAACACGATTCAACTCATTAGCAGCTTTAAATCTTCACGCATCTTTCATTTAATGTGATGATGGAGTGATGGCGCATGCTGTTTTTTTTCCTCCATCAGTATAACTACAGGAACAGAGGCAGTCTGACGTTCGAACCCCTGACACTCTTCCCCATTCAACTGAAGATGGTCAACAAAGAGCTGCTGACACAGAAAGAGGTGACGCACTGACATTATTTATAGAGTTTCAGTGAATGACAGTGTTCTGTTCTGGTGTAGTACTTGGAATGTATAGAAAAATCTCTGGAAACATTAAAATCTCTGTTTCTGTAGCAAATTATTTTCATTAATCAAATGTGTTTTTTGAATTCATCATTAATGAAGAAAGCTGAGGGGTGGAATTTGGTGGACGCTGAAGGACTGGGGTGTGGGGGGGGGACACTTTCAGAGACTGGAAGGGCGGGAACATGTGAACATCTGAGGGGCTGGGACGGGGGGACGCGGCCAGGGACTGAGGGGCTGGGACGGGTGGAGACGTGCTCAGGGACTGGGGGGCTGGGACGGTGGGGGACTGTCAGGGCTGGGACGGGGAGGACGCGCTCAGGGACTGGAAGGGCTGGGACGGGGAGGACGCGCTCAGGGACTGGAAGGGCTGGGACGGGTGGACACACTCAGGGACTGGAAGGGCTGGGACGGGTGGACACATTCAGGGACTGGAAGGGCTGGGACGGGTGGACACACTCGGGCTGGAAGGGCTGGGACGGGTGGACACACTCAGGGGCTGGAAGGGCTGGGACGGGTGGACACACTCAGGAGCTGGAAGGGCTGGGACGGGTGGACACACTCAGGGACTGGAAGGGCTGGGACGGGTGGACACACTCGGGCTGGAAGGGCTGGGACGGGTGGACACACTCAGGGGCTGGAAGGGCTGGGACGGGTGGACACACTCAGGAGCTGGAAGGGCTGGGACGGGTGGACGCTTTCGGAGAGCTGAGGAGCTGGGACTGGTGGCTGCGTTCAGATCTTTATGGCTTTGCAAAACATTTTTTTTGACTGCTTCCATAAACAAATATATTAATTAATATAAAATATCCAATAAATGTAAGACTTTTTAATATATTCTTTAATATAGTATAAATGCTGGACTCTTCTTTTCTAAGTAAACATTCTTCTTCTCACTGCAGCGTGACTGGCTGAACAATTACCACCGGCAGTGCCGTGAGACGGTTGGCGCCGAGCTGGAGCGGCAGGGCAGGAAGGAAGGTCTGGATTGGCTGATCAGGGAAACTCAGCCGATCGCATAAAGTCATACACGAGTGATTTTTATTTAACGACATCCTAATTGATCTTATCAGAAATGACTTTTCTCTGACTTTTTGCTCTGAATTGTCTTCATGCCAACTTTGTGAAGCACACGAACAAACACATGCGCACAACCACACTTGGCACCGCTTTTACAATACAATAAACCTGAGAGTGACAAACTCCACCCATTGCAGTTTGTGATTTATTTATTCATTTATTTATTTATTTTAATGAACCCATTCCTGTTTCAATGCTGACTCGCCCCTCAATTTCACTGGCTTGAACCATTCCAATAGCTGGATCATTCCAACTCTCTCTAAATCTTAAACGCCCCCCTATTGTGTTCGGTTGGAGCGTTCCTAGATCTACAGCTGCATATAAAACGTGGGTGGGTCCAGCATGATGTCATCTTTAGGGTCAGTCAGCGGGGTGTGCGTGCGTGAGGAGTCAACATCGTCGTCATGGCGTCCGACAAGAATTGGATTAGTGCAGATGTAGTAAATAGAGGAGTCGTCCTTTCCGAATGATTCTGGTGGCAGAAACCAGGGCGGTGCGTTACGCAAACTCTGTGACCTCTGCATGACCTGTAGGTTCACCGGCTCTTCCCCGAGGTCACATGCCACAGCTCTTTCGTACTTGCGCGCTTGCCTGCGGTGCCTACAAACGATTATTAGTTGATCAGTTAATTGATTAATGTATCAATTTGACCAATTGGGAAAGCGTATTTCATAGCGACGTCATTTGAAATATCGCTGCGAACTGAATATACTGTAAGAAGTTGTGAGGGGCATCACCTCCAGCGGTTGAGATGGGACACGCAGCATGTGATGGCCGTCACAGTGAGGACACACAGCGAGAGCGAGAGCATGGTGATGTTGAACACTTTACACTCTATATAGTCACAAAGGGAGAGTCTCATTATCACGCATAATTTTGACATCCACTTAAAACATAAGATCTTGTATACAGCCCCTCTTTTAATTCTATCATCTGGTCATAGTGCGTCTCAGTATTAGGAAAATACTGTACAACCTATAACATTTTCATCTCATTATTTATTTAACAAAAATGAATCAAAAAGGGAGAGAGAAAAAATTAGATTCACATGTAGTACCTGCTTACTGCTTCCACAGGATTTCAGAGGATAAGTTGCACCCAGCTGCTGCTACTCATCAGCCCTTGACTAACTGATCATCAGCAGGTGTGCAGACCTCTATAAAAGCAGAGGTTCTGGCCGTTAGCTGTTTTGGAGCATTCTGGTGTATGTTAGCAGAATGCCAAGAGGAAAAGACATAAGCACTGGACTTAGAGAAGCAATTGTTGCTGTACATCTGGAAGGGATCATGGAACCATTTCCAATAAATTTGGAGTTCATTGTTCTGCAGTGAGAAAGATTATTCACAAGTATTCACAAGCCTTCAGGACAGTTGCCAGTCTTCTCAGAGGTGGACGTCCCAGGACATAGTGAGGGCCAGACGAAGCCTCATTTAGGTGTCGAGGCTTCCCAGGAATGGATGCTTCATACAAGCGCCCATTGTACAAAAAACAAAAAAAATTGTGTAGCAACTAGATTGTAACATCACAAGCAGCACAATTAAGAATTACATGTAGCTGCACTGCTCAAGGAAATGTTCATGCACATACTGTAATCAACATCTCTGAATCTTGCACGAGCCTTTACTTGAGCGCTGAACGAGTCGGTCATGTGATTCCGGCAAACGCGGGGCTTCGTTTGTCATTGGTCATGTGACTCTCTGGGACCCGACAGATGCCTCTAAGCAAGGCTTCATTTGGACACGCCCCTTTCTGCTCGATCCAAGCTTCGGAGCTTCTGTGTCAGAGTAACATCACTACCAGAACATTTACTCCAAAGTCAGATCGTGCAGCTCTCAGAGAAATGCCAAAAACTCGAGAGCTACATCTCAGACCCTAAAAGTCTCTGACGGCACAATTAGAGGAAGACTGAACAAGTAGGCTTTGCTTGGAAGGGTTTCCAGGAGAGAATCTCTTCTGTTTAAAAAGAACACTGAAGCACGACTGAGGTTCACAAAACCACAACAAAGCATGCGGCTTCTGTAACGATGTCTCATGGACAGATGAGAACAAAGCTGTTTGGCCTTAACGTCCAGTGCGATGTTTGTTGAAAACCACTACTGTCAAGCACGGCGGGTGGTGGAGGGGTGATGATTTAGGCTTGTTTTTTGCAGCCACAGGACCTGGGAACATTGCAGACATTGAGTTGACCGTGAACTCCTCCGTATACCAGAGTATTCTCGAGGCAAATGTGGTCATCTGTCCAACAGCTAAAAATGAACTGCAACAGGACAAATGATCCAAAGCACAGCAGTAAATGTACATCAGAATGGCTGAAAATGAAAAGAATCGAGGTTTTGGAACAGCCTAGTCGAAGTCTTCGCCCAAATGAAATGCTGTGGTAGGAATCGAATTGAATTATTACTTTATTTTTGCCCACATCCTTTTTGTCCTTCTTCTTTTTAACTTGGAAAAAACGTTGTATGTTGTTGTTCAGCTTGAGGTTTGCTTAATACTGAGACCAGATATGATTAGATGATTTTTTATTATGTTTTTACACAAAAAAGCATAGAATTAAAAGAGGTGCACTAACTTTTACACATAGCTGTACATAGGTTTAAACAACTTTTAACAGGATTTTGGCATTAATTTAGTCAAAATTTTGGTTTTGACAAACATTTTGTCATTTCATAAATGGGAAAACACAATCTGTGTAACTCACCGTAGACGACGTCTCTGCTCTCGCCGTCTTCCTTGGTGCTGTTAAGATAAAGCACCGAGCTCAGAGTTCTCGGCTTGTTCTCAGCCATTGTAGCACTGGCATCTACAAAGTAAGAAAGACGGACTGAGACATAAAGGATTCGAAGGAATCACGTGACTCAAGTGGGTTTCCATGGTGATGCCCCTCTCAAACCCTTTGGTCGCCCCATTCTTCCCTGCCAACTTGGGCTTGTTTGTGGGCAGAGGGCTGGAATGCTATTTTACACAAACACAATCAACTCGGAGTATTGTCGAATGTGGAAAAAATTCACGTCTAGCGGCGAGGAGGTAATTAGTTACCCAGCGGGAAAGAAATAAAGTTCTAGTTTTAGGTGTGAGTTACTTATGAGCATTAGTCAGTGCGAAACAGCACACACCAAACCTGACTTGGCTCAGTGGCTGATTAAATGGAAATCTGATATTTCTGCCAAACATGTTAAATATCTGTCATTATCCTTCATTACGTGTATTTATTTAAGTCTTGCTAAAACTTGCCCAGTATAACTCATGTCCTCTTGGATGTCAGATGCTTAATGATTTACTTAACTGTGTGTCTCAGTCTTACACACATTAGCACTTAGGACAATATCCACTAGGGTTTTGCTTCGAGTTCTCAGGTCACCTACAAGTCAGAAGTGTGTGTGAATCATGTACTCTCTCTCTCTCTCTATATATATATATGTTTTTTCCCATGTCAGGCCGTAAATATACACCATTCCGCCACCCAGCTCCGGTGGCATCAGAGGTCATCTCCCTTACCGCCGACGCCAATCAAAACACACACAAACGCAGCATGGTCACTCCGTCCTAAATCACTCTAATGCTCGCTTTTACATTTACTGCTCCCTTGTGGAAAATTTGGACTATACGGTCTGTTGCTCCTGGGACTCAAAGAGCTGAACAGCTCAACAACTAGATGGCAGTGTTCTCATGAACTTGACTTTCGAACAAATATGATGAGAAATGACTGAAAAAAAAAAGTATAGACTAGAATATGAAGTCTTTAAAAAAAAAAAAAAATTCTGTCATAGCAATAACATCACAGTGTATCACACATCTCTTATACAAACCTTTTCTTTTTAATCTTTAATAATTAATTTTTTTTTAAGTTGTGATATTTTTATTTAAATTATGAGCTAAAGATAATAATAATAATAATAATAATAATAATAAAACATGCCTGAGCTAATTGTCTAAATAAAACATGGAAGGAAAAAAACACACCAAATTAAAATAGTTATTAATTATTTAATATTAATTTGTTAATAATAAATACAGGAATTAAATCTAGAAATAAACTGGAAATATTAGTTTTTTTATTTAGTCAGTTGTATATTTTTATCAATTCCTATTTTTGAAGGTTCTTGGGACGTGATATTTAATAAGAGTCCCAACCTTTGCATTTGGTAGCTGAAATGTTATTTGAGGAATGCAGAAATGAAGTAAACAAAAAAACTTTTTTTATTTACAATAATGACACAGAGAAGCGCATCTAAAAAAATCTATTGGCCAGATCATCTTAGTTGCTTAAAATTGATTTAAAAATCAGAATGATAAGGTTGTAATTGTGTCTGGTTTTTATTTTTTTTTAATGAATATCATAAAAAAATATCACATACTTTCACATATTACTGCTTCACAAATTCTGAAGGGACCTGAAGAGAATGGAGGGATCCACCTAAAAGTCTATCCATCCTCTTTCATAATTCGTAGCAAACTAAGGAAACATTACTTATTAAAAAATCATAAAAACCAATAATTACAACTGAGAAATAAAATAGACTCTTTGGAATTATGTGTCATGAATTTCATATCACCTAATAAAATATCACTTGCTTTTACATACTAGTGCTTTACAAAGTCTCAAGAATGAATAAAATAATGTAAACTGAGGACCTGAATCGTTGGAGCAGCTTCACAGTCTGCGTAAACATCCATCCATGCTCTTTAATAAACCATAGCAAACTGAGGAGACATTACCCCAGTGTTTATTATGCCTCATAAGCTCAATGTGCTGGGAAAACACAGGAGACACACTCATGTGACTTTTATTCGTCATGCCATAACACACTAATTTAGGTAAAAGGTCTTAATGAGGACCAACCACACTTTCAGAGTGTTTCAATTAAACTGTGAAGTTTGATCCTATGGGAATCCAGGAAATGTGTTTGAGAGCTGATTCTGGATCAGCGTTTGTTTTTTCTTATAGATTTATGAAGACATAAATGGGGCTGATCCCCAGTCAGTTAATGGGGCGATAATTTGTGAATGATGATGATGAGGGCTTTTAAACAATATACCAGCCAAATCACCTTGCTATCTTATCAAATTTTACAAGAAGGATTTAAAAAGAAGAATTAATAAGGTTTAAATTTTTTGGAAGTCAGTTGTCTGTCCATTTAAAAATGGATTTATGATTGTTATTCATGGTTGTTATTCATGGTTAATTCATTTTAGCATTTTTTATACAAACCATTGAACCATTGGTTACTAAAACTTACAACTACAATGGACTACTTATATGTCATTAATTTCATGCCACTTCACAGTCCACCTAAATGTCCGCGCTTGTTAATAATCCGTAGCCAACAGAGGAGACATTACTTCTGGCTTTGTATTAGTGTGTTTATTATGTCTCGTAGGCTCAATGTATTGGGAAAACACAGGAGTTTTACGCTCATGTGACCTTTATTTGTCATGCTATAAAACACTAATACAGGTAAAAGGTGTTAATGGGGACCAACTACACTCATCCTGGCACAGTGTTTGGTTTTCATACTGACTTAGGAGGACATAAAAGGGGCTGATCCTCGGTCAGTTAATGGGGTGATATTTCCACCCTGAGGGTCACACATGGGGCAGATTAGCACTTTTGTTTGCTCTCCATGGACCAAGCGGTGTTTATTACAAGAAGAAAGTGCTTTGGCATAATTATTTGTGTACATGTTCCCTAAATGAAGGCGTTCCAGACTAAATAGGTTAGACACAGAGGAATTTGAGGCATGTGTGTGAGTTCAATACCCTTTTCCTTATTGTACTTTATCATAAATTATCTAGCATTTTATGAAAATGAAACTGGAGGATTTAATTTTTTTTTTAAATTTTGTGTTTGGTCAGTTCCCATGAACGTTGACAAAGAAAAAATGCAAATAGGGAATTCACCATCACGCTCCATTACAGTGATGGCGTCAGTCTTAAAAACTGACTGAATAAATGTAAATACTGGAGCGACAGAAAGGCATGAGGGGTGTGCCAACATTTTTTCCTAAACTAAGTTGACAAATGCGTATTGTAAAGTAATTCATATGCATTTCTAAATGTTCATTTTTTAAATTAAAAATATTGTTGTTTTTACAGTTGTAGTGCAGAAATTCAATTCGGAAGTAAACAAAATGGAAATCCCTCGAACGTACAGTTGTAGTTCAACGTTGCCGATTTTTTTATATAAACAAACAACTTGAAAATAAACACAATTAAGTTTATATTACAATACAATATAATATCCATAGCGACAGTACTTATTTTAACTTCAAAGAAGTATTGTTATTGCCATAATTGTTTTTGTATTTATTTCTAGAAACAAACAAACAAACAAACAAACAAAAAAACATAAAATTGGTTAAATTGTAAATATATTTAAGTATCTTATATTTAATTTATTGTAATTTTAAAATTGTAATCCTAACCTAAATATTTTCACTTAAAGATATATATGTGTGAAACATGTAAAACAAAACAAAAAAGCAAAACAAAAAAAATAGATAAGGTGTGTACTCTGGAAGTATATCATGGATTAAATTCTCTGTGATTTAAATATTCACAATTTGCAGCATCTGGGAAATCCTCCTTTACCTTGCTAAAAAAAAAAAAAAAAAAAAAAAAAAAACCCATGTAGAGATCCATGTCAGCGTTTACATGAGGGTTTTTTTGGTTTTTTGTTGAACCTCCAAGAAATTGCTGATACACATCAGTG
>JAAGKR010001544.1:1763-121475 GCA_011419295.1 Clarias macrocephalus | reverse complement strand
CATCCAGACTATAAAATCTAACAAACGTGTGTGGAGAGGACCAGCCCGCCGCATCACACACCTGCTGCAGGGGGACGCCTCTTGCCAAGGCAATCGATGAGGCAATCCCCCTGGTTGAGTGAGCCCTGATTCCCAGAGGCGAAGTGTGACCACGCGCCTCATAGGCTAGAGCAATGGCATCTCTCACCCAGTGTGACAGAGTCTGTCTAGTGGCAGCCGCCCCCCGGTTGCGGCCCCCATGGCAAATAAAGAGCTGCTCTGACTTACGCCACTGGCTAGTGCGGTGGACGTAGATCCTAAGAGTACGTACTGGACACAGTAAGTGAAGTCTCTCCTGCTCCGGAGCTGTGAAAGGCGGAGGACAGAAGGCTTCGAGCACAACTGGGTGCATGGTCGAGAATGGAACCTTGGGAAGATAGTTCGGGTGAGGATGCAGGATAGCTTTGACTAGCCCAGGGGCAAAGTCTAGGCAGGATGGGGAGACTGACAGACCCTGCAGATCACCAATCCTCTTCAAAGAAGTAATAGCAATAAGAAAAACCACCTTAAGAGACAGAAGCCTGACAGGCGCTGACTCTAGTGGTTCGAAAGGGGTGTCGCCAGGCCTTCGAGTACGATAGTAAAGTCCCATGAAGGGACCGTCGCTATAGTGGGCAGCTTCAACCGTTTAGCTCCACGAATAAAACGGGCAACTAAATGGTGCTTGCCCACAGAAACCCCCATTATTCAGAGCATGACAAGCCGAAATAGCGGCTACATACGTTCTGAGCGTACTAGCGAAAGGGGGACGTCCCGTCTCATGCGTGTCTGCCAGATCGGCGCGCTTATGTCCATGGAAGCAAGGGTTTAATCTCTTCCGTCTGCTCATAAGAAGCGCCGGAGCGCGCTTGAGAAGCAGATGCTAAACACTTCCAGATCTGGGGTGAGCGCGAGAGAGAGGGGGAAATCCCGTCTCATAGGCACGCGAGCCCCAGGAATGCGCGGCGAAGTGCCTTAATAGCTTTCCATTATCGGTAAGTAAAGTTTTTCTTTCCTACCGTGATTCTGTTGCACACACACACGCAAACACAAAGCGGTCCTGAAGACAAAAAGATCTGAGGATGTTTCCGGTTCACTCCTATTTATAACCTGCAGGTGCACCTTATTCGGTGACGTCATGCCTGGCACAGGTTATAAGCCGAAGGTATTTGGCGGGTTTGACATGCACAGGCTTCACAACCGGGCAACAAAGAGATGTTCCCATAGCGTTTTCACGCAGCATTGAGTGTAGCTTTTGAAAGGGAACTGCAGATTACTGGCATTCCCAAATTGCCTATGGTGTGTGAATGTTGACCGGACATACCGGATAGGTATAAATACAGTGGTCACCATTGGCCTCCACTGTCCCTAATTAGACATAGATATAGTATATATAAAACAAAACTGTGCCATATACTGTATATATATATATATATATATATATATATATATATATATATATATATATATATATATTAAATTTAAATATCTCAAATATCCTTGTAGGAGCAAGCATACCGTGATCCCTGTCTGCTCCTATAGGGGTTACTATGTCCTTTATCTCCTTTTCAACTTGGCTAATGCATCTCTTGTTTTGCCATTTGTCATTGATTAGATGTGCTGTTACACCACGGTAGTTATGGTTACTTACTAATGTCCAGTGTTCTCCAGTAAGTGTAATAAAAGTAGCTTCTGCCAAATGCTTCATTTTTAAAGCCTATTTTGAGTGTCTTACATTTAATGTATAGTAAGTGTAAAAATAGTTCCCCATAAAGGTGTAATTTATATTAAACGTATGCTGAAGGCATCCACAAATGCAAAATATGCAATAGTCCCCTTTGAACAGTCTGCTTAGATGTGTCTGCTCCTTATGCTCTGTAAAGCCTTAATAATGACTCACATCTGAGGTGCTGTAAGTTGGTGATTTTTGAGGCTGGTAACTGTAAATTAACTTTTTTTGGTCTTTCTATGATGATCATCATGAGAGCTAGTTCATCATGGTGCTTGATGGGTTTTGCAAATGCACTTGATAATACTGTTCTTGCAAGAACTACTCCAGAACAGCTATCTTTGTGTCTTAAAAATAACTGCCTGTTGTTGTTGTTGTTGTTGTTGTTGTTGTTGTTGTTGTTATTGTTACTTAATTACATAATGCCATGTGTTATTTCATAGTTAAAACATTTGACTGAATTGTAGCTATTTATGTGTAGAATATAGCGTATTAATAAGATTCATTTAAAAACTTTTTGCAGTCTTCTGTAGAAAAAAATTTAGAAAAAATATCTGAAAACTGTGTAAAACTCTTCCGTATTTAGCTTAATCCCAGTCAAAGAATCAGTAAATCTGATTAAAATGCAAGTACAATTTGTATATCTAAAGGAGGCAATGTCCAATTTTAAAATTAGATTCACATACTGTAGCAAGTATAGAAAATTGGCTGCAGATGCTTTCGGTTGGTCAGCAGTAAATCTGTCTAGCCTTCTTTGGCTGTACTAAATTCGACTGCTTTCAGCTGAGCATATATTTCTTGTTATTAGTGGTGCTTGTTGTAATTAAAACATGCATATGCTTTTGCCAGCTTTGCCCCAGTCTCTGAAAGTCTATGAGTAATTACCCCTTCTTGACAAAGCATCTTAATTGTGTTCATCTGAGATTTCCTGATGTAACACTAGCACCTGCAAATGTACAACAACAATGCAGGAAAAAACTTTTGTTCAATCAATCAATCAATCAATCAATCAATCAATCAATCAATCAATCAATCAATCAATCAATCAATCAATCAATCTGACTTCCTTCCTTCCTTCCTCCCTCCCTCTTGCCCACCCGCCCGGTCATGATATCGGCTTGCTTAAAATGTACCACTGGTCAAAACTGTAAATCCTGTATTTTACTCTCCATGGCATCTGGAACATAAACATCCTGGAAAGCATAATTAATTTTATTTCAAAATGAATGCGTGCTTGAAACCAGTGAACTTGCAAACATAAAAGACCTCTCAGAAGAATGATACAAATGAGTAGAGTGGTAAATAAAACATCATCCTTTTTGCTCTTATCCATCTTTTTCTTTTCTCATCCCCTCTGCTCGGAAGCTTTTTTACATTAAATGGAGTTTGACTTTATTAGCATCTATAAAGTGCGCTTTGATTCAATGGTTAAAAAGCCAGTTCTCATTAAAACCATATGACCGTGATGGGTGAGAGTGAACCACAGATCATAGAGCACTTTTGCTCTATTAAATCTTACTATCTTTTGCAAATGTAGTCCTCAGAGCCCAACTATCAGCCCCCCATTAGACCTAAATATGTAGATCATAGAAAATAAGGAAACATAATTGTTATAATTATTGTAATGGGCAAAAATAAGGAGATTTATTAAGAGATTTATTTTTTGCTAGGAATCTCCAGCTCAGCATTGTTACACTCAGCACTGTTAGCCAACACTAACAGGTTAACATGTTAATTGTGCTGTTTCTTCTTTCAACACTACAGAAAAGCTTTCACAGCAGCAGGTGTCTCTGCCCATCAGTTTCATTAACAGTTTGAACAAAAGTAATAACATGAATGAAGTTTTTAAAAATTAAACAATAAGAAACAGATGTAAAGTATAATAGTAAAATGTGTCATTCTTTAATAGCATAATTCATAAAGTTTATGGAACATGTAAAGAAAATCACTCACTCACTCACTCACTCTCTCATCGTCTATAGCGCTTTATCCTGTATACAGGGCCGCGGGAGACTTAGGGCATGAAGTGGGGTGTACCCTGGACAAGGTGCCAATCAATCACAGGGCACATACACACACTTACACACTCATTCACACACTATAGTCTATTTGGGAACGCTAATTAGCCTCATCTTCATGTCTGTGGACTGTGGGAGGAAACCGGAGTACCCGGAGGAGACTCACCAATCACAGGGAGAACATGCAAACTCCATGCACACAGACCCAGGGTGGGAATAGAACCAGGAACCCAAGCCAAGACCAGTCCTAGTTATTTATTTATTTATTTATTTATTTATTTATTTATTTATTTTTACTCATACACACACACACACACACTGTATTGTGTATTTGCCCACTGTATTCTATATTGTATAATACTTCCCTTAAACAGAAAATACTAAGAAATGTAAATTTTTGAGTACAGTATATATAGAGAGACATATTTTTGTACCTGTCAGCTGACAAACAAAAAGAGAAAGTTGAGAACATTATGCTACCAAAGAAAGGGAAGGTGCAGAACTTTAATTAGCAATAGCATATTTTAATAATCAAGTGTATAATGCTGACTTGGGATTTATTTACAGGCATATTTCAACAACAACAACAACAAAAAATCCCAATCATTTCTGTTCAAAGACTTCTTCACCTTTCCTCTGTTCACTTTATTTTTTGTGTTCCTCATTTTTAGCTTCGCATCACTGAGACTTTCAGAGAGTATTGTAATCAGAGTAAACAGGATGCCAATAAACATGCACCCCTCAGGTTTTCCTTTTCATTATCCAACCTACATAAACAGCTGTCCTATCTCTATATTAGTCTGTACTCCTCACAGGATCCTATCGTCAGTTTATTTCCTCTCTCTCCTGGTCCAGTCATGCTTGTGGACAGGCAATCAAACCAACATTGGCTCTAATCAAAGAGACCATATTCGCCTACCCAAACTATTATAACACTACACTATTTTTCTTCATCCTTTGTTAATCTCACCTGTTTTTCGTCTAGTTAAATAACAAACCTATAATATCATATGCTTTGACATTTGCAGCCAAATCCCTTGATTGACTTGAGAAAAATAATTAAATCAAGATATAATGTATAAGAACCTCCTGGTGTGTTGCTTCTTTGCAGCCCCGTCAACAGGCTCCATGAGGATCCTACTTCTTAATTATTTAATCTTTAAAATGCATTTTTTTTTCTGTAGGAACAACAGGCAAACGCTGAATGACCTACAGTATTCATCAGATACAGATTAGCATTATAAGGCCAAAAGTATGTGGACACCCCCACCCCCAATGTTTGTCAGAGTTGGAAAAACACAATTGTGAAGAATGCTGTATCATAAACATGCTGTAGCATAAAAAATCCTTTCATTAAGATGAGTGGCTTAAACATGATCCAGCATGACAATGTTCAATGCACAATTCTCGCAGAGTGACATGTTTGGCAGAACACAAGTTGACTTGACAGAGTCCTGACCTCAACCCCAATACTGAACTAAACACTTTTGGGATGAATTGAAACTGCGTGACTGCTTGCCATGCCTTCCTGCTTAACATCAGAGTTTTCTCTCAGTAATGCTCTTGTGACTGAATAGGCTCACATCCCCACAGCCACATTACAAAATCTAATAGAAAGCCTTCTCAAAATAGTAACGGCTGTCATAACAGAAAAGAGAGGGGACCAAGTCCATATCAGTGCCCATGGTTTGACAATGGAAAGGTAAATTTTAATTTGGGATGTGTTGGTCAGGTGCATCATTGGGGATGCTTCCCTTATGATTAAACAAAATTCCACAATATTCCATAAAATAAATCTGTCACATTTATTTACCTTCAATTACTAAGTACATTACTTGTATTAGTAAATTTTTATAGCTAAAATTGTTCTATATTTTCTTTAAAATTATACTCTTATTTCATATTTGATATTAATTTTTGTATTATATTTGTCATGCACACTCACTCCGCATACACTATTTCCGTTTTCTTTCTTTTTTATTATATTATTTAATATTCTTTATTTAAACACTCTATTTTCTGTTCTTTTTTAATAGATAATGGGCGGTCGTACAAGCATTTCACTTCCTATCAACCTGTGTATGACTGAGTACCTGACAAATAACATTTTTATTTGAATCTTTTGAATTTGAAACACTGTCAACAATAAATAAATACAAATAAATAAATAAATAAATAAATAAATAAATAAAAGAAATAAAATAAACAAACTGCCTTTGATTACAGTGAGAATGTGCACAAATGGTTACCTTGTGCTCCCAGAACCTTTCTTTCACAATTAATAACAAATCTTTATTTATTGCCAAATAATATAGCTAAGCCTAGACTTTCTAGACTTTTTAAGCCTAGACAATTGAAGCAACCCCAGATCATAACAGCACAGTGGCCACAATGCATGGGTACATTGCTCCTTCTTACCCTGATGCACACATCGCTCTAGAATAGGGTCAATCTGAATTCAGCAGACCACATGACCATTGCTCCAGAGTCCTATCTTTATACTCCGAAGCAAACTGAAAGCCTTTTTTCCAATTAGCCTCAATAACATTTTGTCACATTTTTGTAACAACGGTCACACAGCTTTTTAGTCATACTTCTGTAAGTTCTTATGACACTCTGCATGCGCAAATGTTCTTACTTCCTCTTTTAAACATAGCAGTGATTTATGTTGCTCACCACTGTTCTTCCAGGACTGGGTAATGGAGTCGAGACCTATTAACCTATTCCTAATCTTTTTAAGTCTCCTTGGCTCTCCATACATCGGACTTGTTTGTTCAGTGCATTCCATGGATGCTCTGGTTCTGGATTGAGATCTGGGGAGTTTGATGGCCGGGTTTGGCAGTATTTCTCTGTGATTTGTGCTCCACTGGCATTTCTGTGGAATCGGACTGGATAAGCTGGCTTTTGTTTTCCCACTGGCATGGGTAAACCCTTGGGTGCCCATGACTCTAACACCAGTTTATTGGTATATAATTAATGCTAAAGTTAAATGGTGTCAATATTATGGCTGATCAATGTATAATCAAAATTAATAACACATGCACTTTCATGAAATTGTTTATAAAACACAATTTTCAAGTAATCTTTAAAACATTTCATTCAACTGTATGGCTAGTAAGCTTAAGATTAAGAATATTTACAGGACAATGTACTTTCTTTACATAAGAATGTTTAACTATACTTACAGGATGGTGTATTACAGTAGCTTACAAGAGATACTAACTAAAGCACTATTCGGACGGGACTAGTTTTACTGGGGGACGTTTGACAGCCAACGTCTGTCATTTCATGTATGGATTCGGACGAGACTAACATCTCCGTGTTTATTACGGAGTTAGACGTGTCTGTGTTTTACATGTGGGCGTTGCACAAGACCACGTGTTGAGGATGAGGATTTCTACTGGAGCGTAGAAAGCAGAAACTCGAATACCGGCACACTAGAGATTGTACGGTAGTTCACGTTGACCAAAACACACAAGAAATGTTCCTCGTTTTGGAATTTTTTTTTCTGCAAACACAGACATTCGCATTCGGACAGGATTAGATTTTTCAGAGGACCGCCGAGTTTGCTGAAAAACAGTAGGTGATTTGCTCTGGAATTTTTACAGAGGTCGTGTGAGAAAAAGACAGACATGGCAGATGTGGACCTAGATCCTGTCCGAATAGTGCTTATGTAGCTATTTAGATGAAATAGTAAAAACAATAGGAGAATTATTTCTGAATGTTCTAGTAGTATAAGTTAAACATCTAAACACTTCAAGTTCCAAATTCATTTTGAAAGTATTTGGAAATTTTAACTCCCTGAAACAATGTAAATGTAAGTCTGTGTCTGAGAGATTGAATTTAATTTAGACATACATTGTACAGTATGCCTTGTATGTAACGAAAAACTTTTTATATTCATCCCAATGTATATATAAAACTACGTACATTGCATAATTACAAAGGCATAATGGTCACCCTGGAGTAACAAAGCATATGGCGGCCAAAATATCAAACCCAATAATGTACTGTTATAAAAGTGGATTTAAGTAGAAATTTATAAGAGGGCCTATAATAATTCAGGATTGTTAGTGTGGATCTTTACAGAACATAAGAAGAATGTAATATCTGCCACTGGGCCATAAATGAAAGCACTGTTGCCTAACCTAATTTAATAATTCTTCATGTGTGTCAAAAAGGCTTGCTGTTAACAAGACAGAATGTGCTGTGGAGTACCATATAAAGAATATAACACTGATCTAATTTGTATTTGATTTTAAGCTGGAATTGGCCTTTTCTATGGACAACAAAATATAAAATACCTTAGAAGACTGGCATCCAGGTTATACCGGGAAACCTAAACACTCCTGGAATTTTTTTTTTTTTTATCACTTTAAGCTTTTCAACTCTTATTGCTGTTCTTTAAGTGCACTGGTGTTTTCTTTATAAGCGCACATTTGGAAATATGTATTACATTACCTCCATTACCCAAACGACTATTTCGACTGCACGTTAGGGTGTCCATGGAATCATTTATCTAGTTTCAATTCACATTTCTCATCCATTTCCTACATAGTTAGCAAAATTGTTTTGCTTCTACAACCCTCTTTCGTGAAGATATATCGTAGTAATTGCTGTGTCAAATGAAAAATTAATATCTTATTCTGAGAGATCCAGATACTTGGAGAGTGCTGTTTTGTGCACAGTACTGTACATGCTCTATACTTAGGATGAAGAACCGCTCCCTCTTCTAAAGTCCACCCACAAGACACTTCTAGCCACTAGCACTTTTCCTAATGATGACATTTTTGTCCATGGAGGGTTATGGCACAGTCCAGAAGGCATAAGTGTATGGTGGTGGTTAAGGTGTACACAGGCTGTACCCTTTAAATACTGTCACCATCCATGTCTTTATCAAACAGAGGCTCTGCTCTACTCACACCATGAATAATCAGCACACAGGGCACTTCTTTCCCCAGTGGGTATACAGTGGGCATCATGCCCATCTAATTAACGCACTAATGGAGTGGGCAGCATGCCTGCTGTTAAGACTACTAACCTCCTGGACCCCTCGGGAGTGCAACCATGTCCTTTTGTAACAGGGGAACATTGCGGACGTTTTCTCCACCCCACTATGAGGCTGCAAAATGCTGCAACCCTACAACACTAAGGCGGATGTAACTATGCAAAGCTGGTGATTTGACAATAATCATTTTAGACCAAAGTCATATTTGACATGAGGCCTGTATATCTATATAAGGATAAGATATGTAGTAGTAGTATAATTATTTGTTGTTGTTTTTTTGTTTTTTTTGTACTGTGTGAAACATTCATTTACACTTCACACAAAAGCTGTACAGTATATGTAATGCATTAAAAATGAGGAAGGAATCATGCATCCTGGAAGTTTAAGGACTTTCAGCTTTTACATTAATCCTGACCTGGCATAATGCTCAAGTATAATGTTTAAATTATAATGCATTACATTGCGTGCTACGGATATGGTGCTCATACATCATATTGTCTACAATGTTCTCAAGAACAGATATGATTTTATATAAGTTTATATTAAATCAAATACTCATGTTTCAAAAAGTGTTGTGAACTGCCTGTGAGCTTTTATTTAGGATCCTAAATAAAATGCATGCTTATACTGTACGAATGCTATAATAATATAATACATAATATTATATTATATGAATAATACATACAGTAATATTACATAAATACATAAAACACAGGGATTTCATGTGTATTCTCTGGGTGGATTTTCTATGATAAATTGTCCCACAATGTAAAAAATTTATTGTACATTTTAAGGTAAAAAACCGGCAGCTTTGGTTGCCAGAATTTTACCATAAAAAAATACATTATTGCACTGTAAAAAAAATAAGCCGTAAATTTTACGGTAAAAAAACGGCAGCTGTGGTTGCCAGAAGTTTACCATAAAAAAAGGTGCAACATTGTTGGTTGTACAGGATTGCACTCATTATACTGTATGTTCTATGGATTTTAATTGTTTTTTTTTTTTTCGAATCTGGCCAGGAATTGAACCCAGACCCTGGTGGTGCAAATCAACAGTGCTACCCACTACACTACTGTGTTTGCTGTGCAATTGTTGTCGTTGTTGGACTTCCTCGGTTTCCCCGCATCCCTCGCACGACTTGCACTCCAACAATGACAACATTTTCTAGCAAGCACAGTAGTGTAGTGGTTAGCACTGTTGCCTTGCATCGCCAGGTTCTGGGTTTGTCTCCCGGCCAGGTTTGAAAAAAAAACAAAAAAAACATTTAAAATCTGTAAAATGAGTGCAATGCCAGACAACCTAAAAACATTGCTACCATATTTTTCACGGTAAACTTCT
Organism: Clarias macrocephalus; assembly: GCA_011419295.1. Classification (NCBI taxonomy): domain Eukaryota; kingdom Metazoa; phylum Chordata; class Actinopteri; order Siluriformes; family Clariidae; genus Clarias; species Clarias macrocephalus. The sequence continues at coordinate 111,364 of JAAGKR010001544.1, read as the reverse complement.
GCCAACCACAGCTGCCGTATTTTTACCGTAAAATTTACGCTTAATTTTTTTTACAGTGCAATAACGTATTTTTTTACGGTAAAATTCTGGCAACCACAACTGCCAGTTTTTTACCGTAAAATTTACATTTATTTTTTACAGTGCAGATATAAGAGTATGGAAACTTGTGTGCATAATGCTCTGCAATGGACTGGTATCACAGTAACCCTGACCAGAATTAAGCAGTTACTGGAGGTGGATGGATGAAAAAGTGAATGAATGAATGAACAAACAAATTAATTAATGAACGAATGAATGAATTAAATGCCGATTCATCTGTTTGTCATACCGCTTATCTTGTGTAAGGTTGCAGGTGCCTGGAGTCTATCCCAGGTCACAAGGACACCCTGCAGGACACCCTGGATGGAGGGTGCATGTCTTTTGTCTGTGGGAGGAAACTGGCATACCCTGCAGAAACCCATTAAAAGACATAGAGAACTTGGAAACTCCTGAAAAAATAGAGTATATAAATATGCAATACTATTAATAAATAACATATAAGATATGCTATTATGTGCCTTTCTGTCATCTTAATCAAGGTAGATGGAGTGTGACAAATATGCAATTGTGACAAAAACGTGGAAACAGAAAAACATTTTTGCTCACAGTAGCTAAACCCAATTAATATAGCTTCTTTCTTAAAACACAGAATGCTTTTTTGTCTTTGAAGACATTCAACCAGGCAGGACAAGCAGTGAAATCAGATACACCATGTACTTGTTGTCATACTGCATCATCAGTGTAGAGCTAACAGGGTAGCACAGCAAGCATCTGCTCTAGTATGACAGTAAATGATTAATGTTTTCCTTTCGGGGTTGTGAGTGACACTGGGGCATGCATCTCCAGAAAATCAATGCTAGTCCTATGATACCGCACAGATGAGTGAAGCGCTGAGGATTGCTTTAGCACTGATTTAGTTCCTTTGTTTTTCTTATGTATGAACTGCCAGAGTCAGAGGAACATTCAAATTATCTTAAAAAAAAAAGTAAAAATAAAATGTTGCACCATGGATCTACCTAAGCTTTAGTTAAATTCATGACAATTATATTTTTACACATTGTTGGTGTGTTTATGCTGGGTCAAAATTCTGGGTTATTTCGGGTACTTTAAACACATTGTTGGGTTGGGTAATCTTGGGTCAAATGAGATGTAGTGGGTCATTTACAAATGAACACCTGGTTGGGTTATTTTGCCCCAACAACTGGTTTATTCATTTCTCCAAATGGCAGCCTGCAAAGTGTTTTAAATATTACTGTTATTGTGTCACAAAGTGTAGTTTTAAGAGTTGTTTAAGCGAGAATGTATGTGTGTACAGCTCAAAACATCAATCGGTTATTAAAGATAGAGTCTATTTAAAAAATTGTCTGAACCATTTCGGAGATTTGAGCTCCGCGCTCATGTAGCCGCCCAACATAGCCTCATCTTGGCAGGAACAGCAGGGAAACTACCGCTGGTTGTTGTGCCTCTGCAGTGGTTAAAACAGCAAATTTATTTAACGTTATGTATTTCTAACAGGTAATCTTTGGTATAACACGGCTATGGTATAATATATCGCGGCTGTGTGGCGCATCCTGTAAACTATACCCGGGGTCCTCAAACCCTCGAGTGTGCACCTCAAAGTCAAGTCCGTTCTTTGCGGTCTTGGAATTGAGACACGGCATGACGATCTTTCTGGATTCTTCACTTCTGAAGCAAGGAGCATGCCACTTAATGCTGGCAGTATTTTATGGTAAGTTTATATGAATTTTTACCTAAATTTTAAATGTTGTAGTTGTGGTAGGAGCTCATTTTCATGTTAATTCGCTTTTCCACCTTTTTAGTCGCACTTATGACATGGGCGTCAGAGGAGTTCATGTTTTAATATTCGTGCCAACAGTCGGCTAAAGTGTGTTTTATGATAAAAGTGCATTTGTAGCACACACACACAAAAATACAAAATGTAATCTTAAATGTAATTTTAGGTAAATTACTAGTAATCTTCGCTAAAGCTGTGGGATATGTTTAATGACAGTCTTAATATGTCTTCTGTTTCTGTCTGTTAAAATTAAAAAATAAAAAAATTTAAAAACTGGTTGTGTTATTTTGACCCTGCAGTGGGTTTATTCTTTGGAGAACTTTCTGGATTATTCACTTCTGACTGGATCATGCTCAGAGCACTCAGTATTTTATGGTAAGATAATGTAAATTCTTACTTTTTTTTTTTTTTATAAGTTGTGGTAGGAGCAAGCATATTTTATTGTTTAAATTAAATGCTTTGATATGGTGGTGTGGGATTAATATTTTTCTCTCATTCTGTTTTTTTGTTATTCAAAAAATGAGAATGCATCATCATAGTTTAAAACAAGCTTTTTCTTTCATCCTTATGAAATATTTATTATAAGTTGTAAATTCATTACTCAAATATCATATTCATCTAGTGTTTGTTGAGAATTTGAAAAGGGGTGAATGTTTTGTATTAAATTCAGATGGAGCGCCGTATCCTGTTATTCCTCACATGTTAAATAGTAAGGTAAATTAGTAAGAAATATACACTAAATTCATGATCACGTTATGTATTTTTGTGTATTGACAAGAGAAAAAATGTTTTGCATTAAATGCATATGTAGCTGTACGTCCTTAACAAAAATGCTCAACGTAAATGTTAGTTATATTGCAACACTAAGTGATGCTGTATAATCCATAGGTGGACCAACATGATGAGGATGATATATCCAAAATATGGAGATGACTGGAGCATTGTTCCATTGTTCCATGTTTTGTTCCTTTGTGACACAAGAGGGACCTGACAGCCCTTTTCCATTGTTGGAGGCAATGCTATTGATACAGACTCTTTGGTGAACCTATTGAATATGTTTCAAAGTTTTTTTTTTTGTTCCTGTCATTGATATCAAGCAGTGTCTTCTCACCTGGGAGTTTCTCCAGCATACTGTAGGTCAGATTGATGGACATCTCGTTATAAATTTTTGAGGACAACAGTTTTTTCAGCAAACATTTAATTAATAATATTCTTAAAAGTTTTTCATTTTTGTTTTTAATGTCAATTTTGAAGGAAATGAAATAGTAATAGTTAAATAACGGATAGTTAAAATATTAAGATGGGAAATGTTTGTGTCATGTGGGCATTATAAGATTTGTATTGAAAACTTCTATATACAGTAAAAAAGTTTTAAACATTGCAAATGCAAAAAAAATGCAATTCAAATCGGACTTACAGGGGCCTCTTGTTTTTGTTTTACAGAGTGTTTATGTTACAGTACATTTATTTTATATATAACAAATGGTCAGCTTGAGATTATATGGTTTTGTCTGACATTTTTGTCAAAATTAAGTTATTCACATTTTCTCATTCTCTGAAAATCTATTTACATTAGTTGTTGTGTACATTTTGTGTCTTTTTTTGAAAATAAAAAAATCAAGTGGAATGTGTTAAATAAAATAACGCAGCACTTTAACATTTAACCCAGCAATAGTGTCAATTTAACCCTCTGGTTGGGTCAGATGAACAACCCAGAATTCTGGGTTAAATGGTACAACCATTTGGGTTAAAACTTGGGTTAAAACAACCCAGCGCGCGTTCTGTCCAATAGTGACCCAGTGGCTGGGTTATGGTTGGGTTGTTTTTTAACCCAGCAGTTTTTAGAATGTACATGAAATAATACAAATAAAATTCTATATACTGTACAAACAGATGTACTGTAATAAAGAAATGTACTCTATAGTGATGGGTGGTCATGATATTGAATTGGAGGGCTAATAAATATTACTTCTAACCATCTATTATCAGTACTAGGCAATTGCTATAATATCATTATAGCTGGGCCTTTTTAGCACGGAGTGTAACCATAAGCATAATAATATTATTCACGCAAGTAGGAACACACTTACTGATAAACAGTGAGGCAACACCGTTTGTGATTGCTGTCATTTAAGTGAAGTGTTTAAGTATGCAATCATGCTGTGCCCCTCTTCTTAAGACCATGCATGGAAAAATATGACGCTGTGCTTGAAAAATCTTTTTATATTTATAACACGACAACTGTATTTCTCTCTTCTTTTTTTTTTTTTTAATTACTGCTGATGAGGTGGTGTAGTGGTTAGCCCTGTGGCCCTTCACCTTCAAGGTTAAGGGTTTGATTCCTGCCTTGGGGCTGTGTAGGCTTCAATATAAAAGACTTATATAAAATGTGTGACTTATTGGAATACAATCACAACTTTTACAGCTAGGCTGTGTGAGTGCATGGCCTGCTATGGTCCAAGTTCTTACCATTTTGTGCATTTTTACTTACAAAAGTCAAAGATAATCAATCCACGAGCAATGTGCAGAAGTTAGAGGCAGGACACAAGTGCTTAAATTTAATGTCCTATAATCAATATTCTGGACAGGGGTCAGTAAATAAACAAAACAACCTTAAACACAGAATACGCATAACCACAAAAATGAGTGAGTGTCAAAAACATTGACATGGTGCGCATAAATCGAAAACTAAAAGCACAAAATGCAGGATTAAACTTTATGGCAATATACTGTAAAGGCATAACGTCATGTAAATAGATTACAAATATATACACACACACAATAAATTAATATGCCAATGTGAGAACAGAGATGGGGTAGGGAAAGAAAAATAAATAAATTTATGACATCAACACATTTTACTTGTTCCATGGGAACTTTGGTGCAAAGGAAGAATTTCTTGACATACTTTTAAGATATTTGTTAACAACAGGTAGGACAACATAGATAAAATAAGCTTTTTCACATAAGTATACATAAGTATACAAACTACATAATGTGACTAATGTATGTAACTACATAACTACGTAAGTACGTAGATCAAAAGCCTACCTTGCCCACAAGCAAAAAAAATAATAATAATAATCTAGCCATCTAATGTATCAATATAATCTAGGTGGTCTAAATACTTTCGCCTTAGTCATACAGATTAACTAATTAACCCATTCATCAAAAGTTGACTTGATTTGATGCTAATGTGTAATTTGTTTTCTCAAATTGTTAAAAATAATTACTTAAATCAAAAGGTCCTTTAAAAAGCTAAACCAAGCATACTTAGTTGAACTTAGCTTTTGATATTAAAACATCACAATTGTTTACAGTTACAGCTAGAATAAAATTTTGCTCATTTACTCCGGTCTACCCTTCTCCGATTGCCTTCAAGTTTCATGCCCTGACTACATGGCGCACTGGTTGCTCCTCATTAAGCATCCTGGCATGTGACTTTGAACATCTGAAAATCTCTAAAGCTTGTCGACTCTGTGAAAACCAAAGCCAGGAATTCACTTTGATAAACATACATCTTTAGCCTTGATTAAACTAGAACACTACACAGCCTGCACAGTCGCTCTGCTTTTTGAACATCCCTCACCAGGGCTCCTCCTTCATACTTTATAAAAAAAAGAAGCTTTTAGAATTTCTGCCTCAAAAGTTCGGCATAGAAAGATAGAGAAAAATATTTCACAAGGAGTGGGGAGCTTTTCGGTATGAAATGTATGCAAGGGATTACATCAACTAGATTTCATGAACATTTCATGCTTATTTATGAATTCATTGTCATGAATAAAGCGATTGCCACGGATATTTATGAACTGGTTGTTATGAATAAAGTATCACGCTCGTATCTCACAAGCTCTTCATTTATTTTATTATGTTTTATTTATGTTCAGGAAATTATTGGCTAAATACTGACTGTTGTTTGTTGTCTATGTGGGAACATTTATTATTTCTGACACTGAATTAAAAAAAAGTTATTTTCCTTTAACTTACATTTGCATGATGTCCTTGTTCAGTCAATTCATAAGTATGTATATGCATACTGTACGTATAGAATATTTCTTGAGTAAAAATCCTAAAGTAACCTTAGTGTATGTAAGCTTCCAACTTCAACTATACCTACAGTATATACAGTAAGGTTCTGCATACAAAACAGAAAAATGTGTATGCAAAACCTCATAATGCATTCTGTCAATGTTTTTCAAAGAAAAACGTAAATTTGAACATCCATTAAATATATTTCTGTGCATTAAAACCCTATTCATATTCAAGACAGGTCCAAATTAGAATGTTGGTAGAGGATGTAGGAAACAATATAGAAAAATGAAAAGGAAATGCCTGAACAGAAGAATAACACGGGAGAGAGAAGAAAAAAAATATTTTAAAAAGATGTCTGATGCAGCTAATCCCAGAGAGCAGAAAAGAGAAGTGAGGTAGGGAATGACAGACAATGTAATAAGAGTCAACTTTTTTTTCTCTCCATTTCCCTCACTTTCAACAGTCTCCACTACCTCCATCCAGCCGTTTTTCAGTCATTCACTGCTTGACAGAGGGCAAATCAACTGGAAAAAGCAGAGCAGACTTACTAACAAAGTACTGAGCACCTACTTTGCCCTGCTTACAGCTTTTCAGAGTAGTTATAAAAATAGCGAAGGAAAAAAAGTGGTCATGACAATGTTTCATAAATATTGTCATGCCAAGGACTGTTTCCTCAGACCAAACCAAGTATTTAAAAATTGTTTAGCAAAGACAATAAAGCAACTCTAGGTTTCTAAACATTAACTATCATGGCTTCTGTAATTCTGTAATGGTTATCCAATCACACACGTTTTTGTAAACTGAAGCCAGCTTATCAGGACCAAAACCTGCTACAGTGCTATATTTTCATTAAGGGTAATTTTCACACATTTGATTATGTAATATTTTGAAAGCAAACTCTATATGAATTGTGAAATCAAATTTGATTCAAATGAAATGTATCATCTGTTCAGATTCTATGACGGTGAGCAAAAATGGTACTGTGAACTGCCAATACAAACAAAACATACTGTAGGTATGTTATTTATAATCATATATAGTAAAAATCATTATGGCTGCCAGTCTCCCATAAATATACTACCTGTCTAGAAAAATTTTGCCATTTTTTTCCAATGTAAAAAAAAAAGTGGTTCTGGAAGGAATATGTACAGTATAATATGTGAAAGCACTAAATTTGTTTTAAAAAATTCAGTGCTGGCTATGAGAGAAAGGCACCAGAAAACCCAGTGGATCACACACTGCTGAGTTTATGTCTTAGCAGGCAAAGAGTTTGAGGTTGTTGATCCAGTCATCAAATTGCCCAGATGCGAGCATACTTGGAATGCACAAAGAAATTCAATCTATGGTAACCCACAAGACCCACAGGATCCACCACCAACATCCCAGTGCAAGACACCACAGCACACCCCTAGTCTAGTGGAGTCATTCCTTGAGGGTCCAGAACTGCCCCGGTGGGAGAACAAGAACTACATAACATTTTGCATTTTAATGTTATTACTGATTACTTTCCCTGCTTTTCTCTGCCTTAATGCTTCATTGCTGTGCCATAGCTTATGACATCAGAACATGTGTCACAGCCATAGCAAGCCACCAAACCATAGTGATTTTTCCCACTGTATGGTCTAAGAAGTTGCAATTGCCATAACGGAAAATGTAATGCAGCTGCCCAGCAACTTTGCTACTGTACTATCTGCCTAAAGAGTGTGATTAGGATGGTGTAAATGTTTTTTTTTTGTCCTGTAGTCTTTACAGGAATTGTTTATGCTAATTATTATTATTATTATTATTATTATTATTATTATTATTATTATTATTATTATTGCACCTGATGTGTAACACCAACTGATCCCCAGTTAGAAATAAATTTACAATGTCTTTTGGCTCTTTCCAAGTTTTGAGACACACTTTGGCTCCCTTCCTTCATGTATGCTGATTTGTTATTGTCACAGATGATACCCTCCGTTGTTGTGTCAGCAGCTTACTTGATTTGAGGTTTTCAGCTGAGCTATGTGTCAGCAGAGTAAACAGTAGTGGAATGAGGACACAGCCCTAGGGGGTTCAGTGCTTACTGTCATGGCACTAGAATTGGTGATAAGGATTGGTGCTGAGCTAATTGCAGACAAGAAGTAGAATCTATACAAGAAGTAGAAGAAGAAGAATTTCAATATACATAAATGTCACATACTGTATGAGAAGTGATAACAGCAATGTTGCCTCGCACCTCCAGGGTCCATGGTTTGACTTCCGCCGTCTGGGTGCGCAGAGTTTTCATTTTCTCCTTGTTCATGGTGAATTCATTTTTTTCCACAACCTGCAGATTAGGCTAATTGCCATTGCTAAATTGCATGTAGTGTGTGAAAGAGTGTGTGAATGTGTGCATGTGTTCCTTGCGATGATTTGGCATACTGTCCAGGGTGTACCCAGCCAATCATGTACAATTTCTTACACACCAAGCTATATCTAAAAATGTCTTTAAAAAGTTTTTATTAATATTTTGGTATAGGCTCCTGTACAGTGGCCAAGAATCACAAAACAAAATAAAACTGAAAACCAAATAAAACTGAAAACAAAATAACAAACCTGAAAACAATATAACAAAACCGAAAACAAAATATCAAATCAGAAAACATAATGACATTTGAATGTCCGTGAGGCTCCAGTACTTCCAATATATCTTGATTGACAGATGTCTCGTCCAATCAATGGTAAGCATCAACAAACAGGAAAAGGTGTACAGTAGGTATAGTTTGTGAATAAAATTTTTTGTACAGATCTTGAGTGCCAGATGTTGTTTTTATTATATTAATAAATAATATAAATATTTTTATATTATATTAATTTATATAAATATTTGATTTTATAATATAACATTTCTACATAAAGTCATGAAGATGAAACTAGCTGTAAACCTGACAAAAAGAGAAAGTTTTGGTGATTCAAATTTAAGTCCCATGGTCAATATTTATTATTATTGTTGTTATTGTATGTTGTATCATTTACCCGACCCACCCCCCTCCCTCCCAAACTGATTTATAACTCCATTGCTATTAATGAAACTTAATTGAGTCTTTCATGTACAATTTCTGAAACACCAAGCTGTATCTAAAAATGCCCTTAAAAAGATTTGAATTTATGCACATATTCTGTGCAGATGAAAAAGGGGAAGGCAGCACAGAACAGCTCATTGGGCTGCACCACTTCTTACGCAAGACCAATTGTGGGTTTAGTCTGGTGGTTATAACAGGGCCTTTAATTGGCTATTAAGTTGCTCTTAAGCAGTGTGAAAAGGTCACTGAACTTCAGAGAAAGCAGACAGTGATATATATTAACCTATTCTTGTATGAATATCTGGTAAATTGGCATTGCACTTTTATAAGGAGATTGGCTGGTAGATTGTTCTTCAAGGAATTGCAATAATTCATTGCAGACTGTAGCCATCTCATTTGCTTCTGTCTATTTTTCAAATCCAGTTATATCTGTGTGAGATGTAGTATTAATTTTTTTTTCTTGCTGGTAAATTAATGCATGCTTATGTTCACTTTTAGTCACAGGCACTGCATATCATAAAAGAGTTCTTTGATCATGACTTCAGGTTGGCTGGCTTAAAATGAATAATGTGACATGCTGACCAAATTAAGTGTCCCAGTTTACCAGTTTTGACATTGTGGGGGATATCTGATTAAAGTCTCAGACATTATTTGCTTCTAGGACACTCATGTTAAAGCCACCAACACAAAAATGGCATAGAATTGTATTAAGCTCATGTAGCAGTCAGAAATGCAGCACATAAAATGGTTAAACATCAATGAAAGTTTCTAGTAGTCAGCATGATCAATTCGAAGAAGTTAACATCTATACAGACAATTTGATCGACATCAGATTCTCATACATTGTGACAAGTCAATCTTAAAATGCTTTGTTTATGTGAATTCCATTTTATATATACACACACACAACCACTCTGTCACCAGTCTTACTTACCTTATCATCCTGATACACGGCACTGCCTCCAGATACAACGTTTCAACCACTGGATGCACATAGTCCTCTAGAATGGTTCGGTAGTCCTTGGCAGTGATGCGCCTATCTTGCAAAAGTATTGGGAAGCACAAACTAGGGAATGCCATGATATTGCAGCCCAAACCATCATGGATCCACCCCCATGCTTCACTCTGGGCACGCAACAGTCTGGGTGGTACAGTACGCTTCTCTGGGGTTTCTCCACACTGTAACTCTCCCGGATGTGGGAAAGACAGTAAAAGACGACTCATCAGAGAACAATACGTGATTCACATTGTGCACAGTCCAAGATTTTCGCTGCTGGCACCATTGAAACTGATGTTTGGCATTGGCATGAGTGACCAAAGGTTTGGCTATAGCAGCCCGGCCATGTACATTGACCCTGTGGAGCTCCAGACGAACAGTTTTGGAGGAAACAGGACAGTGCACATTTAATCCTGCAGTGAGTTGGGCAGCTGTGGTTTAATGTTTTTGGATACAAAATGTGAATGTGCAAACAATAAAGATTGGCCACCAGGCTGGTCAAATTTAGCCATGAACCCAACACTAATTACCCAGTTTTTCAGTTTCATTGTCCAATCCCTTGGTTGCTTGGTTGGTTTCCTTTGGGTTCTTCGGTTTCCTCCCACAGTTCAAAGACCTGCAAATTTGGCTAATTGCCCGTAGTGTGTGTATGTGTGTGTGCGCCCTGCGATGGGTGTTGGACAGGGTGCTAATCTATCGCAGGGTCCATATTTTATATGAATTTAGGAAATGTAAGTCAATACTCAAATGTTAATTAGCAGTAAAACAAGCAAACAAACATACAAACAAGAAAGTAAATTGTTGTTTTTTGTCTATATTTTAGCTGTCAGCTTGATTAACATTTGCTGGATGAGAATGTCAAAATGTTTTTATTTTCTGCACCATTGATAGAAACTTTAATATATATGATGCACAGCTATAATTTGTGCTTTCACGGAATCTAAATGCCTTCTGAGGTTTTTCTTCGCACCATGTGGTGCATATTCTTTTCCTGTTGCAGTGTGCCAGTTCAGAATAACATGGATGCCAATCTACTCAAATGCAAAAATATAAAAATGAAAAAAAGGGAAAAAATGACATGTGCCAGGGCTCCCCTCTTTTTTTCCCCTTGCTGCCTATCTCTCTTTTTCTATATCGCTCTCACTGAGACGTGCATAAATAGATGGGCAAGGGGCCTTACTGGCTGACAGGCTTTGAATAAATTTACACTTATTTCACTCTTTTATTGAAGTGAAATGCAGCATGTTGATCCAGTCCCTTAGGTTTCAGAGAGCAGCAAAATGTACATTTTATCCTGTTATTCTGAAGCTATGAGTCACAGACTAAGCGGTCATGTACATGTGTTGGATCTTTGAGTATGCATTAGGATTAAAGATTGCATGTTGTGTACAGGTCATAATCGATTCAAGCAGTGTCCATGCTTAAATCCTACTCCAACTCTACAAGTAAATGTGTGTGGTTTCGTCTTTCCCTGAGAAGCCTGGCATGTAATTTATTTAGCCAGTCCAGGCTCTGATGCGTACACCTCTCAAAGTGTCAGTAGGTGTGTGAGAAGGAAATTTGGAGGCCTCGGCTGAGAAAAAAAAGATTGTAGCATAGATGTTGTAAGTAGGGGAGTGTCTAGGCATGTAAGAGGAAGAGGTTTAGACTCATCATGCGGCATGCACGAGTGGGTAAATGGTGTGAGGCAATTCTCCACGGCCGTGTGTCTAATGCCTTAAGAGCAAGGCTAATGCGCTTGTACATTGCTGCTTCTGTTTCCTGCCAGAACACAGGTGCTAGGGACAGGCTGATGAAAGCAGGAGGAAGGAGCAAAATAAGCAAGGGAATGGGGAAGGAGGGCAAATTAACAATTGCCGTCAGACAACAGAGGGTGGTCATTACTTATTGTTACATTGTAGTCTCTTCTATTTCTCTGCTCTTAATAAATGTGTGAAGGCTTACACCTCTTGGGCATCTCTGTTAAAGATTTCCTCCCATATTAGGTAAAACTCAGCAGACACCTCCCTTCTGTTGTCACATCTCAATCTGTTTTCAATGGATGCAGATGAATAATTTACATAGGTGGTGATTCATCTTGTATGAAAGCCTATTTAGCTAAGACGAGATTTAAATGAGGAACTAGGATATGGTGGGAAGACATAGTGCATAATTTTACACCAAAGGATCAAATGTACCAAAGAGAAGCAACCATGTGCAAATTACTGACTCCATTCTGTGGATATTATGCCTAATTTACAGACATCAAATGGCATGCCTTTTAAAATCAATCAATCAATCAATCAATCAATCAATCAATCAATCAATCAATCAAATATCAAATATATATATATTTAATTTATTTTTAAATGAAAAATTTTTAATAAAAATTTTGCTGTTCACATGTTACCTGTTGACATCACCAGCCTTCCTCCATTTGACGATGATACTCAACCTTGTCTTATGCAAATTCCAGAATAGACGTGACAATCTATTTAGAGATGTGTTTACCATATTTTTATAGCTTTGCAGCATATCATGTATTTTTTTTTATTTCTTTGCAATATTAAAGCACCAATGTGGTGAAATTGTGTGCATACAGATATGTTCTTACTTTTAGGATTAAAAATACTGTAGCTATAGTTTTGATTTTTTACAATGGGACTTGTAAACCAGTGTTTTTTTTTTTTTTTTTTACTTCTTTTTTTCTGACCACATTTCTTGCACAAAGTTGATGGTTCAGCACTATCCTTCCAGGTTTTAATAATGTATTGATCGGTTCTTCCTCTTCTTTTTATTATTATTATTATTATTATTATTATTATTATTATTATTATTATTATTATTGATATAAAAATATAATATAAAATCTCCTTAGTTGTTATCTTTTCTAGATGCAGCCCAGTAATTGGACCCTTTTGGCCAGGCAGTAACATTTTATTATTATTATTATTATTATTATTATTATTATTATTATTATTATTATTATTATTATTTACATGAATAAAATGTAATATTATTGAGACAGGTCATCCCAGTAGATGGGTCATTTGAATGTGCCAGTAGCCCAAGCCTCCATCATAAATTAGAGTCATGGCTGTTTTTCATTGTTGTTTTTCCTGCAGTGCTTACACTGCACGCTGATGACTGATAACAACAATAAAAACCAGCAATGTCAATGACTATACACAGTGGAAAGATGCAGTAATCAGCTCAAGCTGATCATATACAGCTTGCAACCTGTTTGCTGACCTCAAGAGTAAATGGCTCCTGAATAAGATGTGTTAATGGTTATAATGAAATATGAGGTAATGGTGATAATTAGGGAAGTGATGTGATTGAAACTATTGCCAAAGAAATGAAAAAGCATGGCTGAAAATGAACATGGCTTAAATGTGAGAGAAATACTCTTGCACATAAATACTTTCATGAATTCCTCCACACTGTGGTCCCACTGTTGTTGGCTCCTGTCCCATACCCACACATCACTTAGCGCAGCAGTAGCAAAAATAGTGGCAAAAACAGCAAAGGATAGCCATCTGGCCTTTTTCATATTCTCAAGCTGATCAGATACAGTACAGCTTGCAACCTGTTTGCTGACCTCAAGAGTAAATGGCTACAGAGTAAGTTGTGATGCAGGCTTGGGCTACTGGCACATTTAACTATTGCATCTACTGTGGTGACTTGTCTTAATTATATGACATGTTTTTGTCTTTTCATGTAACACAGTCCGGAAATATGTAAATTCTGTGCCAACAATGTAGACTGAGTTGGATCTCCCAACAATAGGTCTAATCTTACTTGTTAAGTACATTAATATGCCAGAAATACAATTATAATATATTTAGAAAATGCCAGTATGTAACCAGTCCATTTGGTGGTCACAAGAATAAATCCAGTAAATTTATTATTTAAACCATTAACAAGAGTGTCCTTGTGGGCTGACAAACAAAATGATGGACTGACAGCAATAAATCTTAGATCTGCATGAGTTCCTGGTCAAAAATCTGTGAGTAACATTTTTATTTGATACAGATAAATGACTATATTTAAGAAATAAAAATCACTCAGTTGACCTAGTTGCGACCTTGGGGCTCAAGGCTTTGGTCAATTCCAATTTCTAGTGGAAGAGAGATACAAATCTAAGTTGTCACAGAACGGTTGAAAAAAAAATCGTGTGTGTTATTTCAGTTTTTTTATTTTTATATATTTTTATTTATGTATCCTTAGCTTAGTTACTTTGCTTCACAAGTCAGATAAATGAAGAAAAAATGGGAAAAAAGGCTGCATGTGTGGACAATTAGATAATTTTAATTTATACTTATTTCTTCAACCATTTCAAACAAATTTTCCTATATATATATTTTTTTTTTAATTCTGTAAAGCTGCTTTGCAACAATGCCTTTTGTTAAAAGCATTATATAAAACTGAACCGAATTGAACTGCATGTGCACACTATATACTGTATGTTGCAGTTTATTGGCATGTTTCATTGGCAGGCCATCTTAAATAGCCCTTTTACAATCCACGGACTGTCTATAGACATTAAAACAATAAACTGTAAATGTTCAGTAGAATGTCCTTTTTTTTGTTTTTCGTTCTGTCTGTAATCTTTTATTGCCTACTGAAATACAGCTCCCTGTATCAGGCTCTCGCATCATACACAGTATCTCACATCATCTCACAGTATTGATCTGTTTACACTATTATAAGGAATCCACTAGACTGATCAAATTTTTTCTTCATGTCCCTGTGACCAATATTTAGTAATTATTTGTGACATTCATAGGTCACAGGCTGCAAATGGAAAGAAACCCTTCATCCAGTAAAGGTACAAGAAGATTGTTTATTGACTCCCATAAAGTCCTTATGCGTCGTGTGTTATTTTCTTCTTTTGATAACTTTCAGCATATTATCCAATGCTTTAAACACATTACTGACTTCAATATAGATGCCAACAAAAATCCCTTTATGTTGCAATTTACTTTGGTGTTTTCTATTAATTTTACCCTTCGTGTCTAAAATGCTTCTGACAGCAACATAATAGCACTTGTTATCACCAGTAAGTCTGCTATTTGCTCAGTACATCTTTGGTTTGTGACACTTCTAATAAGTAGACAGCAGCAAGGGATTGTGGGTTGGGAAGCATCACAAGGACAAGGCTAGGAATTCAGTAAGTCGTTATGCCCAGTTCACCTCATCTCTACACAAAGCTATGACATTTCCAAGTGATGCTGGCACAAATTCTGGTCCCACTCGAGAGCACATGTTTTATTGATCAGTCTCAACCCAGTTGCTTTCTCCACTAACACTTGCTTATATATACAGTAATGTACAATATCAGGCGAAAAAATCCAAGCCTTAAAACGAGACAAAAATTCAAAGCTACTGATGTAAGTGATGATCTAACTATAATGGATAACACTTGAAATATTTTATTCCCCTCCAATATCTTCTGCACCTGTACCTACATATTTACTCAAACACACAATACCAGAAATAGCTGAAGCACATTTAAAAATAGTCAACTTGTCACTCTTCAAAGCCTTTTTTAAATCTTTTAAAATACAAGTTATTAAACCCCTAATTAAGAAACTCTAACCCCTATCTCACCTGTATCTCAAAGAGCATAGAAAAAGTTGTAGCACAGCAGCTATGGTCATATCTACAGTACATAGGAATAACATACATGAAATGTATCAGTCACGCCAGAGACCGCACTGGTTAAAGTGCTAAATGTCCTACCACTGTCTTCTGGTCAGAGTTGTCTCATTGCTTGCATTCCTTTACCTTATTCCAGTTTTGGACTCTACTGATCATACTATATCAGTATGATATCATAATATCAGTCCTTATGTGACTGATACTGATTAGTTTGTAGATGTTAATGGTGATTATACTTCATGTATTAAAGTGGGTTCTATTTTCTCTCTATATGTTTCCTCTGGACAACATAATTTGCAAAGATTATATTAGTTTCCACTGTTATGCTGATGACACACAGCTTTACAGTACTGTTTGTCTCAGCAAAGCCAAATAAGGGGAAAAAAACACCTTAATAAAGCTGAGGAATGTGTGAATGACATGATACGGTGGATGTTTCTTAACTTCTATCTGTTTAATTCTGACAAAACAGAGGTACTGGTACTAGGACCACATGCAGATAGAAGTAAGTTTCGGAATAGTAAAAGACATTGGTGTGGTTATTAATTCCAGTATTTTATTACACGCTTATGCAGATAATATTACTAGCCTTTTTTCATCTATAGACTGAAGACTTTAGATACTACAGGGTGGGCCATTTATATGGATACACCTTAATAAAATGGGAAAGGTTGGTGATATTAACGTCCTGTTTGTGGCACATTAGTATATGTGAGGGGGCAAAGTTTCCAAGAAGGGTGGTGACCATGGTGGCCATTTGGAAGTCGGCCATCTTGGATCCAACTTTTGTTTTTTCAATAGGAAGAGGGTCATGTGACACATCAAACTTATTGGGAATTTCACAAGAAAGACAATGATGTGCTTGGTTTTAACGTAACTTTATTCTTTCATGAGTTATTTACAAGTTTCTGACCACTTATAAAATGTGATGGATTGTCAATGCAACCCTCTTCTCCCACTCTTCACACACTGATAGCAACACCGCATAAGAAATGCCAGCACAGGCTTCCAGTATCCGTAGTTTCAGGTGCTGCACATCTCGTATCTTCACACCATAGGAAATTGCCTTCAGATGACCCCAAAGATAAAAGTCTAAGGGGGTCAGATCGGGAGACCTTGGAGGCCATTCAACTGGTCTGACACTAACCCACATTGGGTAGATCCCTCCAAGATTGTTGGAACAAAAAACGTGATGGTATGGTGTGGTATATGGGGTACAAAGATAGTGGGGCCATTCTTCATCAATGGAAACCTCAAGGCTACTGGATATTTGAAATTGCTACATGATGATGTGTTTCCCTCTTTATGCACTGAAGCTGGCATGTTCCTTGAGTTTTTCCAGCAAGATGGTGCACCACCACATTATGAGTGTCAGGTCCGAGCATTCCTAGATGAAGAGTTTCCTGAAAAGTGGATTGGTCGTCGTGGGCCAGTTGAATGGCCTCCAAGGTCTCCCGATCTGACCCCCTTAGACTTTTATCCTTGGGGTCATCTGAAGGCAATTGTCTATGGTGTGAAGATACGAGATGTGCAGCACCTGAAACTACGGATACTGGAAGCCTGTGCTGGCATTTCTCCTGCGGTGTTGCTATCAGTGTGTGAAGAGTGGGAGAAGAGGGTTGCATTGACAATCCATCACAATGGTTAGCACATTGAACACATTTATTTATTATAAGTGGTCAGAAACTTGTAAATAACTAATGAAAGAATAAAGTTACGTTAAAACCAAGCACATCATTGTTTTTCAATGAATTTCATTGTGAAATACCCAATAAGTTTGATGTGTCACATGACCCTCTTCCTATTGAGGGGGCAAACTTTTCAAGATGGGTGGTGACCATGGTGGCCATTTGGAAGTCGGCCATCTTGGATCCAACTTTTGTTTTTTCAATAGGAAGAGGGTCATGTGACACATCAAACTTATTGGGAATTTCACAATGAAATTCATTGAAAAACAATGATGTGCTTGGTTTTAACGTAACTTTATTCTTTCATGAGGAGCCTATCGCGGGAGACTTAGGGCACAAGGCGGGGTATACCCTAGACAGGGTGCCAATCCATTGCAGGGCACACACACATACACACACTCACACACAATGGCCAATTTAGGAATGCCAATTAACCTAACCTACATGTTTTTGGACTCTGGGAGGAAACCAGAGTACCCGGAGGAAAATCACCAAGTATGGGGAGAACATGCAATCTCCATGCACACAGAGACAGGAATCGAACCTGTCCGGGAGGTGCAAGGCGACAGTGCTAACCACTCCTCTACCGTGCTACCTTGAACACAAATCAATCCCTACTAATTTATTTGATACTGTATCACCCAAATGAGGATGGGTTCTGATGAGTCTGGGTCCTGTCAAGGTTTCTTTCTATCTATTGTCATCTCAGGGTGTTTTTCCTTGCTAATGTCATCCCCAGCTTGCTCATCAGGAACAAACTAAAAATTATAATTTTTACATATTTCCTTAAAATTTTCAATCTTATTTCCATTATCTTTTGGTTCTATGAAGCTGCTTTGCAGCAATGGCTATTGATAAAAAAGCATTATATAAATAAATTGAATTTAATTGAAAACCCACCCACACATGTGCACGCACACACACACACACACACACACACACACACACACACACACACACACACACACACACACACACACACACACACACACACATGCAAGACTGGATTTAATATAATGGTTTTAATAGGGATTGTAATTCTTCAAGTGGCTATTAAGCAGCATGAAGAATGCATACAGTTTCAGTGTAGATCATATAATTAACGTTTTCATGACTTCCCGCAGCCCCTAATAGCTTTGATAATAGCAAGTGCTAAACTTTCTGTGAAGTCATTTATTTCAATACTCAAAACTTCATGTGTCACTTCACAACATCATTATTAGATGATAAATATCCAATTATTTCGAATTTTTTTTGTATGTTGTTTATAAAATGATTTTTTTCCTTTTAGATGTTGTAGCTCTTAAACATTAAACTTTACTCATTTATTTGTCCGTTTGTTTGTTAAGCATTGAATAAAAGAAGACATGACATCAACCAGACATGATATGGTAAATAAACTTGGTATCAAAATGGCGCTTACTAAACCTTGAATCTGAAAATATGCATAACCCAAATCAGGCACAATGCAACTTACCTGATACCTGATTTGATGAGTCACATACTTTTTCAAGGCAGTAGTTATGGTCAGGTACAACCAATTATTAAATTTTAATGGCTCACAATCTACTTCATGGTGCATGACAACGTAAAATTCATGGTGCATTACTAGTGGAAAAAAGTTTGGATTTTAACCAAGTGCTATGCAGTATGCTATGGCCTCAAATATAACCCTGGTGCTGTTATTATGGAAATACACTGCAAAATATAGTATAGGTATTATATTTTGTAGTGTTTATAGCTAGAAATCACTAAACGACCTCTTTTGCATCAACCAAGAGGTCTTTTTGTTTTAGTATTATGCCAGCAAAGCCTCTGGATTCAGATACTGTTGGTGTTGAATGCGATAACAGCTGGCTTGCACTTAGTTGTATTTCTGGGCATTTAGCCAGCCATCTGAAGTATAAGAAGTGTGAGTCTAACATTAAGGTATCTAGTATTCTGTATAATTCCTACTTCAAATCATAGCTTCAGCCACAGTCTGTGCATGCTTTTGCAGTATTCTAAGCCATGAAAGGAATGGGCCGGATAATTAACATGCTGTTGGAAGCTGTGATCAGATGAAAAGTTGAACTTCATTGAGGTCAAAACCACTACCAATATTTTACCACATACACATACATGTATCTTTCTGAACAATAGTTCATTGTTGAAATGATCTGTTTCATGGTGAATGGTGGCTAATTAATCTTTTCCCTCCCTTTTGGCCAAAGCATCTCTCAGCACAATAGTTAATTGTTGCAAATATTTGGTGGGAAATGGTGGCTCATTAATCTTTTTCTCTTACTTATCAAAAAAAAAGTGCTGTTTTAATATATTTAACTGAAAATTGTTGCTTTCACATTGTTAAAATCCCTTTTTGGCCTGCACTTTTTAGTGGGATGCCTAACTGATACTCACTACATAACAGTAGTTAGTTAGTCTAATGTTTGCTCAGTAAAACATCAAGCTTATGTAAAAAAAATATATAGACAGAAATTGAGGGTAGTACAGGTTTCAGGCTGGAAAACTGAGAAAATGTGTTATTGTAAGATGATGGAAGGGTGTGGCTCTTCTTTTAGTTTCATTTGGGGGTGAGTTATTTTTATTAACTGATACATTTTAGCAGCCAATTTAGTTTGAAAAAAAAAAAAGCCTTCAAAATAAAGAACATTTTAGCCATTATTTCCATTATTAGTATGTTTAAGTATTATGTTTAATTATTAGTATGTATAGTTTTAACCAACTATACAAATATGACTGAGAAAAAGAAAAAAAAGGTCACATAGGCAAAAAAACAAACAAACAACAACAACAACAACAACAACAAAAAACAGCACAGATATTGTTTTATCACATATTGTTTATGGTTGTTTTTGGTTGTTTCTATGACCAAAAATAATATGAGAATTTGTTGAGTTTGACATTTTTGTGATGTCAGTCTCATATTATTATTATTATTTTTTTTTTGTTTTTGGTCATTAGTCAATGACATGCTTCTGACACTGATCTGTGCAGCCTGAGTTTTAAGAGCTTTAAACAAATTGTGGGAAGATTGGTGAGTCTTTTAATGCTGTCTAGCATGCTAAGAGAACTAAAAGGAGGAAAGGCATTATATGGATGAACGTAAAAAAAAGCATAATAAAAAATGCAAAAGAAAGACATTTTGAGAGAATCAGTCTAATTAAAGTCATTTGCCATGTGTTATTGTACACTGTGTGGACTAATTACACAGAAACAACACCTCTTTTTAATGTCCTTGTTCTCTTTTGTGTGTGGCTTAAGTGCTTATTTCTTAAAGCATTTCAAATACTCATTACATGACAGCAAACTGGGACAGAACAATCATTTAAACAATGATAAAAGTACACTTAACCTGTGAGCAATTACATATTTCCTAGGCTTTACGCTGGCGCACTGTCACAGGTAGCAGGAGATGAATATTAATCTCAGATTCATAAAGTGCAAAGCTTTGTAGCTGATAATGCAGAACTTCAGACCTGTCCTCTGGTCTCTGTTGAGCGTGATTCAAGCTGAACCTCTTACAGAACACAATGAAATTGCTAAATTTGAACTTAATTTTCAGCAACATTTGACGATTTTGCAATCCACTGCTGCCATGTGATTTTTGATGTAATCAGTTTTTAAATGAAATAATTAAGATTTATTTGCTGATGGTAGAATTTGCAGATGAAATGCATGGCGAAACTTTTAAAACTATGCTCAGTATATTACTTGGTTCGTTGTTAGTGTCACAGCAGTGAAGACAATGAAAAATGTATTCACAGTTTGGCTCACATCAACTGCAGTTCTAGCTGTGTGAACACTGTGAACTTTGTGCTAAAAAAGCGAAAATGCAGTAAAATGTCATTAGAAATACTGACTCTTGTTTACATTTTTAATTTTTAGTAGATATTTGCAATACATAAAAATGCTATAGATTTATGATTTAATTTTTCAAAATGAGTACACAAAAATTTGAAAAGTGGGCTGTAAAAGTACATATTTTCACCAGTGGTGCAGCTCAAGTGAGAAAGGAATGCCAAGAGTTTGACGTGTGTTCACTGAATGCATTTCGAGTCACGGCAATGAAAAATAACTCACAGTTTGCTCCACACAGTGTACTTTTGTGCTAACTATTTAAAAAGTTTTGAAAAGAAGTAAACTTGCCATTGAATAATGCTTGCTAGCAAAGTAATAATAATAGAATAAGTTGTAAGTTATACATTACTGGAATGGATATATTTTTGTTGTTGCTGTTGTTTTGGGCACAATTAAGATGCAGGTCAGAATATGCAGATTTGACAATAATAAAAAGGTTAACCTCATTGATTTATTGTATTTCTGATGACATAGAAGAGACTTCTTTTATACACTGTAATTGACAACTATTGAGGACAAGTTTTATGGCTGGAGAACAGAGATATTACGGCACATAAAGTACACTATAGTCTAGTTCTTAAAAGCTTTTTCAGTGTTCATCAACTTCTCCCCTGATCGCTACACACAGTAAAACACTGGTGTGTTTTATAGGGAAAAGACTGCAAGGTTGTATATTTTATTCGTAAAAGAAAAATGGATTCATTTTTAGAATTCTAGTATAAATAGTTGACTGTTTATTTCACTTCACTGCACTAGAACTATAATAATGCAATTTTTATATCACATTATCATGTTTTAATGCCATAACTGAACAATTTCCATCCATTTAATGTTCATGTCAGCCCTGTATTTGTCACGTACCTGTATGTATTTCTCACCTTGGGTCCAGGAGAAATGCTATTTTATAACTGTTTACTGCACTCTGTATATGGTTGTGATTAAAATAAAGATCTCATTGGTTTGATCATAGTGGAGTTAGAATGATTTCAAAAAAAAAGTTTTTGAGAAACTCTGGCAATTGATCTTTAATAGAGAAGGAATATTAGATGACCAAACCTTAAACATGCTCAAGAAAGAACTTATTTACTTAAACTGTCTGTTAGATATAAAGAAGCCATGTTGTCAGTGTCAATTACCCCCATAGCCCGAGTAAAGCTTTTTTCCATTCGAGCAAGCATCCCAGCTGTCCCATCTCTCACTCATTAATGAAAGGATCAATAGGCCACTCATCTATGTGTGCTTTACTGGTAAGTCAGTCCTGTCTGACATTACTGCAGAACGCATAACTTATTTCTCAGCAAACCATTCAGACATTTGAGTGGACACATCGAACAGTTCCTCTACATTATAAAAATTGTTTCAATTATATTAGTGCAGATCTTAAATGTGAAGGTATAAACCATTATTAATTACAACACAAAATTTCGGTTGCACATTTATTCAACTAGTGAATAAATCCTTGGCAAAACCAGAGTGCAATTAGAGCCTCATGTCTTCTGGGATAGGTTTCTATCAGCTATGTGCAGCTTAGGTATGGATTCTTTCCAGGTAACTTCGCAGTTTCTCCAAAGTTATTGTTAATTGCTTTGCTAATGACCTCCTCATCTAGTTAACTACTTGTGCATAAAATAAAAAAAATAAATATAAAAAAAAACCTTCTTTAGGCAAATGGTTTTTACAAAAGGCCTTATTCATTACATTTGTAAAACAATGCACTTAATGGAATCCTGTAAGAAGTTTAAAGTTTGTGGTATTTTATTTATAAACAAACATCAATGTTCATTGGTTTTGACCAATGTTTAATACATGTGCAAGGTTAAAAGGGTTTGAATGTCATCTACCTATATGTGGGGAGATAATTTGTTCTTCCTGTGGAGTTTCTGTGTGTACTTCTGGTGTCCTCCCACAATCCCCCTGCTGACCCCAGACCGAACAAGTGTTGTGGCAATTGGATGGATGCTATTTGTTTATGCATGTTCTCTAACAAACTGTGAGACTTTCCAAGATAAATTGTGGCATGAAGGTCCAGACTTTTGATACTTAATGCCACTTACATCTATTTCAGTTTCAAATTGTATGTCTACAAAATGTGTATGAAGAAAGAGGTGAATACTTAGTCTGCGTTGTTTATACTGCTTAATCCTGTATACTGGGTCACGGGGAGCCTGGAGCCTATCCCAGGAGACCTTGGGAATGAGACGGGGTACAGTACATCCTGGACAGGGTGCCAACCCATCGCAAGCACACACACTCATTCACACAACACGGGCGATTTGGGAATGCCAATTAGCCTAATCGGCATGTCTTTGGACTTTTGGAGAAAACCAGAGTAGCCGAAGGGAACCCATCAAGCATGGGGAAAATATGCAAACTCCATGCACACAGACCCAGAGACACAAATCAAACCAGGACCCTGGATGTGCAAGGTGACAGTGCTAACCACTATTCCAAGACTGACTACTTATGTATCAGTATTATTAATTTTACATACAGTGGGTGTGACTGTGACTACATTAAAATTCTATTGCTAAATTTAAATTGCAATATTATGACATGGTAACTCCTTTGTACAAAATGTTAAATATTGCTCAAAAATCATATAACTATTTAATTTTTTTACAAAAATTTTAGTATTGCTTGTATTTTAGTAAATTTTCCTTTTCAAACAAGTTGTAACTGAGAATATAATTTGTACTAAACATTGTTTATTAAAACCTGTAAAGATTTAAAAATAAAGTCATGTTCAAAGGTTACCACCGCCGCTTTAAATCCTATGTATTTTTGTGCAAAGACATAGTAAAAATCATAGTGGGACTTGGTATTAGGCAAATGCAACCTCAGAAAAAAACAAGTTTTTTTTTTTTACTGTGCCATTATTTATTGAACGAAAATGCAACCAAAAAGGAAAAATCATGTGGGTAATACAAACTACTCCCATACTGCTTCCACAGGATTTAAGAGGGTAAGTAGCAGCCCGGTGCTGCTAATCATTAGCCCTTTATTAATAAAGAAGGTGTTCAGACCTTAATAAAAGAAGTTTTTGGCAGGTTGCTGGGCTGCACCATTCAGCTTTCAAATTAAAAGCCACAAGCAGGGGTCTTAGAGAAGCGAGGAGTTCATCATTCTACATTAAGAAAGTGGAAAGTGGTATTTACAAGTGGAAACAAGTGGAAAGCATTGCCAATCTTTCCAGGTGTGTATGTCCCATTCACCCCAAGGTCAGATCGTGCAATATTGTGTGAAATGCAAAAAAAAAAAAAAAAAAAATGCAACAGTTTTTACAAGTTAAAGCCCATGATAGCACAGTTAGAGGAACACTGAACAAGTATGGTTTGTTTGGAAAGGTTGCAACAAGAAGAACTTTACATTAAGAAGAGCTTAGGAGAGCTTTACATATGTGAATTTCCAAAAAACTCAACCAACTGAGAAAATATTGTAAAGAAGAATGGGAAATTCCTCAACATTGATGTGATACACTGCAAAAGTCATTACTTCAAGTTATTGTTGGCAAAGATGGATCCACTGTACTCCTGTACTGTATTGAATCATGGTTGTACTAGTAGTTCCCTCATACTTTATTTTTGATAAATAAATAATGGCATTCTAAAAAAAAGTTATAAGTTGTTATTTGTCTGAGTTTGTATTTGCCTAAGACCTGCTATGATCAGATGATTTTTATTATGCTTTTACAGAACCACATAGAATTAAAACTGCAGAACAATTTCTCAGACTTTTGAATGCACTGTATGTCAATGAGTAAAATAATATACTATGCATTACTGATTTCACTTTTTTATGTGTCACAGACAATTTGGAAGCAAAGGAGCATA
Source organism: Clarias macrocephalus (assembly GCA_011419295.1). NCBI lineage: Eukaryota > Metazoa > Chordata > Actinopteri > Siluriformes > Clariidae > Clarias > Clarias macrocephalus. The sequence goes on along the minus strand of JAAGKR010001544.1, from coordinate 86,432 downwards.
TTAAATTTGAGTAAATAACTTCCTATTGATCAGGTGTTATTACAGGAGCAAATTAAGCTTGAAAATTGTGGTTTGTTATGGAGACCTTGAAGAAATGAATAAAAAAAAAAATCACAGCACATTCTTTAGACTAACTTCATGTGAACGACTTTCTGCTGACAGTGATATAAAAATTAATTGCACTTTAAAGCCATGCTAATGGTGCATTAGTAATCTGTAGAAAGACTTACACAGTCTAGACAGAATATAACCTGTGTGCTGCAGACTTAAAATGTGAACATTTAAAGATTTCTGCAATAGCTAACAGGAATTATTCACTGCATACTTTTTAAGGGCTTAAAGGAAAGAAACTTGTAAAGAGTATGACCTTCTGCTGTGTAGTTTGTTATAAACGTTGTTTACTGTTCTTTTGATAGGTTCCACATTCATTCCATTATTTTATTTACATCAGTCTATTACATAAAGAATGGTACAACAAAACTGTTCTGTTGTCTACTTCATATACATATATGATGTAGATTGCAGAACATTTTGACACACAGTGTTATAGTCTATAGAGCTATAAGTTGCACCATTCTTTATGATATAGTGTAATATATAATAATCTACAGTATAATTAATTACATATGCATTTAATATGTTAGAGAAAAAAGCTAAATAAAAAATGGCAAAATCACACTTCATTCCTCAGATCTGTTTGATTTCTCAGATATGTGAAACCAACTAAAAGTAGTATGTTTTGAGGATAATGGATCAATACAGCAATGCTAATTATATCCTCAGGTGCTGATTACTGGAGACCAAGCATTTATTTATAACAAGTTTCACTAGTGTCCAATTTGTGTACAGTTACTTATAATATTTGAGATTAGATATACTGTATTAAAATGAAATTTCATGCTAACGTTCATGCTCATTTATTCATGGTAACCCTCCATGGTGCCTCCTAATATCTGACTGACTGACTGGCAACCATGATTTTCAATTAATCAAATCTCCCTTACAGTAGTTGTAGCATAACTTATTAGCTTATGATATAACTTTTATCATATATGAGTATAACAGTAAAAGAAATATGAGAATGTAGCATTTCCTACTGTCATGTAAATGGAGATGAGATGGATGCAGTTGCAGGTAAAAGAACAGAATAGCAAAATATATAAAAAAATTTAAAAAACAAGTCCAAAAATATGCATGAGTCCAGTCTACAAACATCAAAACATATTGGCATAGTTGGCTTAGTCACAAGTTTGTATGGCAAACTTGTGAACAGGATCAGGATCAAGATCAGTATTAAAACACTTGAAAACAAACATGGGAATAAACTGGCTTGGTAACTTTGCTTGAGTCAAAGAATCAAGAAGGCTATATTGTATGTGCATAGATAATCAAAGGGTGAAACACAGAACACCAGGGAATAAACATGAAACACTTGGGGGGGCTAAGGAATAATCAGACAGGGGAGGAGACAGGACAGGAGTCAAAACACAGACATGTATAAACAAACACAATGAATGTAAAAGCTGGCGTGATTGCACTGTCAGTTGAATAACAAGTGCAAACTGAAAAAGAGACACTTTTAGATACAGATTGGGCTTGATGTCTAACACAACACTACCATTTTGTTGTTTGTTTGTTTTATTGCTTTTTTACCCAACACATAATTGGAAATTCATAGAAGGATTAAAATAAACAATAAAAAAAAAAAATTCAGTGTGATCAAATTCAAAGTGCGTCATTTAATCACAAAGAAAACGTGTTACTACGACATTTTCAAATACATGTGAATATTTTATCAAATTTTACTTTCAGTAAAGTGAATTCTTATAAAATCACTGGTAACTGAACATTCTGCAATACATTTGCAAAGTATGCAAAATGGAAGCTTTTTCTTTTGTGATCTCAGACTTTCACATTCCACTGTAAATGTGTAATAACTGATAAACTATCACATAGTCATGTACCAAAAATAAATCGGAAATGTACTGTGAAAAGGCCGAAGTGTTGCAGCGAATCATTGTTCTCATTTCTTGTTCGGCACCATGATGATCATAGTCATAGGCCTGTCATGGTCTAACAGTTTTCAGAATAAACTCTCTCTGTACGAACTCTGTAAGGGAAATTCAAAATATGTCCTAATGTAGCCCTTCATTTGAGTCAGCAATTTATACCAGTTCAATGCCCTCCATCATATACACTGATCAGTCATAACATTACATTGAATAACATTATGCTCGATATTGTGTAGGTTCCCCTTGTGTTGTCTGGGCAGCTCTAGAGCCTTGCGGCATGGCAAAACAAGACCACTGGAGGTGTGCTGTGGTTTCTGGCAAAGGGGTGTTAGCTTTCGGTACCCATGATCCTGTCACCAATTTCCTTTGTAATTGATAATGTGTGTTAATGTAATATAGTGTTAATGTTATGGTTCTTCACTATGGTCAAAATTTATTGTTGTAAATCAATCTGGTGTAAAATTACTTAAAATTTCACTTCCTAGTTTGGAAAGTTTACTGCAATAGTGTTAGCAGTTTAACCATAAATTATTGGATTTCATGTTTCATGAATATAACATTTAACCTAAAATATAAAATCTTGTCAGATGATGATGAAAAGGATAATCATGGCTGTGATTACCTACAGCACACATATTGCTGTATATGAGTACTGTATGGTCAGATCACATCTGTGTCAATATTCAATGTATCTTCACTGTTTCTTGTGTAATATAGTGTTCAAGTGATGAGAAGCTGTAAGTGAGTGAGTCAGTCAGTCGGTAATACTGTAAATCATAAAATCTATTAAATATATCAGGATATCCGTCTCAGGAAAATAGGCTGTAAACCATGCTGGAAATGTTCAGGTTGTCTGAGGAATTTCATGCCTAGTGCTTAGCACTTGAAGCAAATGGGTCTGGGAGTCGGGTTAATTCATCTCAGTCTGAAATAGACGGTTGATGAAAGGAAAGAAATGTAACAAGGTGGGTGGAACAATTTAATGATTCAATTTTTCATGGTTTAGGAGATATCATAGATAATTTTCTTTCTCACATGGGTAGATAGCCTAGTAATCAGTTATGCAATGCACAGATAAAAATCAATAGCTACTTAATAAATCGTCAGAGCAACCTAAGAGCAACATGTGCAATGTATGAAGTTCAATTATTTAGCACTTCAGGTTTTTTTTTATTTTATTATTATTATTCTGTAGATTGGGTTGTATCAGAATCAATATAATTACCTCAGTCAGTCATACGTAACTACACCGAAAGTTCATACTTAAAAATTTCATCCAAACAAAAGTTTGTTATTCGGTTCTTATGCGTTTTTCTTGATGTACTAAAATAAGCAAGTTATACCAGGGGATTACATTGTGTTTTTTTGTTTGTTTGTTTGTTTTTGTTTTTGTCTTTTTTATGAATATACTGGAGGAATATTTGGAAATACAGAATGTGCCAAAATATACAGTACTGAAATGAAAAGACGAATAAGGTTGTTGTCATCTGTGAGTTTCTAAATGTTCCAACATACACACGATTAGCATTTTGATTACCATGGTAGGTGTATGTAAGTGTTCAAAGTGTGTGTGCACCGCCTTACCTTAGACAGTGTTCATACTGTATCATTTAAGCAACTGTTCAACCCGGATTCCTGGAACAAGAGTTGCTGCAGACTCCTGCAAAAGTAGATGATCTGCTCGTGTAATGCAGACTGAGTTCTTGCCGGATCTTCAAAGTTGAACACATTCTCCTTTAACATTCTCCACAAGTAGGCATCAGGTGGGGTAAGATCATGGAATGGGACGCGTATGGGAAAGAACTGTTCTGTCACCTTTTTTAAACTCTCACGACCTCTTCTGTATGAGCGAAAATAATCCTCAACTATGAATACTTTTTCCTCCATCTAGATACCTATTTTCAACAGCAACTGCACAGCACTTCCTTTTCACTACTGAGAACAAGTGTGCCTGGAGCTATGCCCCGTCTGCAAATGCACATCCGAGATGCCCGACTTTCAGTACTGTATATTTTGCCTCATACTGTACCTGATTTATACATATTTTCTAACACATTTCGTACTAATTCTACAATTTTTTTTTTAATTCTGCAAAGCTGCTTTGCAAAAATGACTGTTGTTAAAAGTTCAATATAAATACAACTGAATTGAATTGAATTAAATTAAATTAAATTAAAGTTAAATATTTAAGTGAGTTTCTAATGGCACAAATAAAGCAGAACTTCAGTAGATCTCAGAGACTGGTGTTGTGAGGGCGTGAGTGAGTTACAAATGTGAGTCATTATCATTCATTTACACAAGGCATTAATTAACACATTTAAAGGCATTAAGGCTGTTTTCTTGGTGTGTAATTGCTGAACCATTATGTGGCAAATACAATTTTTTAACGACTCTTATAATGCTTTCTCGTCAGAAGGTTTGGCAAGAAATTACTCATAATCATTTATGTTGTCACTTTATCTACTGCTGAATTTCGTTACCAGTCTTGTCCAGGTACTGTACCATGTGAGCCGAGCGAGGACAAACACTGCCAGGCTGAAAATAAGGCAGCTCATCGATTGATCAAATACAGCTGCATCTGCATGTCCTGATTAATGTCTTTTTCTGTTTTTGCTTTATTTGAAATGCTTCTCTACCAGCTAAGAAATCTTGAGCAGTAGGCTAGTACTGTATATGTCTGTTTTGTCTACTTACTATGTTTCTTATTCAGGACATTCAGTTTCCTATTTCATACAATTTAAAATAATTGAAGTGATTTAATAAACAGATCAGTGTTGTTATTTACCCGCATGTTATGCTTTATTACCCTTATGCATGATCTTACATTTCTTTTTAGTGATCCAAGCAAAATTTGCAATTTTCTAGTTAGAGCAAATCCAAATTGGTTTCCTTTTTCCCATTCTTTGAGTACTAGATAGGGTAAAACATAATGAAACTGAATGCACTACTTGGCACCTTCATGAATGGCACAGAAAGACATTTGAGATTCAGCTCTTGAAAACGTATGACTACTCATGTTTTTTTTTTACATTTAACTGATCTTTCTCACTCGGTCATTCTTTAAAACACTTATGCAGTACAGCAATGTGGGAAGCCCAGGGGACTCAGCGGACAAGGCAGGGTACACCCTGGATGGGGTGCCAAGCGATCACAGGGCACACTCGCACTTGCACACTCCGGACAATTTGGAAATGCCAATTAGTCTAATCTGCCTGGAGTCCACAGTGCTAACCACTATGCTATCAATTCATCATTCATTGATATTATTATTATTATTATTATTTATTTTCTCATGCTTACTATTTTATTGTATGAAAGAGAAATACGGCAGTGCTAAAAACACTTTTACATGTTAATATAAATTTTAAGTTGTATTTTCCTATTTGTTCGAATCAAGTCACACTCTGATAAACTTTAAAGAAACTCCTAATTTCATGCCTATTTATTAAATAGAAAAATGATAAGGACAGTCTAGAGTTGAGTGTTGGAGAAACTACAAACTATTCATTCAAACTATCCCTAACAAAATGTAACTAGCTACACAACAAGCTACTGAATGCACCCACCCTATACCCCAAGTTGCATGCAAGTTTCACCTTTTGTGAGCTGAATGAGCTGGCGCATTGGCATGAAGAGGGTGCGTTTCAATTTCATCAATTGATTGCACCACTTTGGTTTTTCACCCTCTATCATCGGGCGTAACTACAAGTTTTTTAAACAAGAAGAAATGTTCATGAACATACTAATTTCCGCAGAAATATTTTAGGGAAATATTTTTCATTCTATTCAGACGATAATACGAATTTTATGACCACCCCTCATACATTCATGCTGGAAGGTAGTTGCCATGCTTCTCTGAACATGTTTGATGAGTCATGGCATTCAGATAAGCTTTGTGTTGTATTAAATTGGCTCCTATTGTTATGGATGTAGACATTACATAAAATAAAATAAAAAATGCACAAGAGCCTATTATTTTAAAAAAATAATATTACAAAAACAGTCGTATTATGAAAACATGGAATTTCATGCCACGCTCCTAAAACTGGAGTTTGAATGATAGCTTCATTACTTATAGCTACTGTAGCTGCTCCTTGGTTAATATTTGTTGCCAAGACATGGCAAGCCATTTAGTTGGCTGGTGACTCCCAACATGACATGACAATTCTACTCAGTACAGCTCATTTGATCATTATATTGTGCATGTTGGATTCAAACCTTTTAAGAATTCACTAGGTGCTTGGTTAGATGTTTAGGCTGATTTCTTGTTTCAATTAGCATTTTAGATTGTGTAAATGTTTACTGAAACTCGCAATCTGTGAGATTTTCTTCTATGAATACTTAAAGACTATATTATCGGCAATTATATTCCCTTAATAGTAGACTGAGATCAACTGAAAGCCACAGTGTGATTAGTGACCCTGAGCATTTAAAGCTTTCCTTTTCTACTGCCTTGGGATTAATATTGCGAGAAACCACGCTGAACGTCTCTGAACCAAATCTTACTTCCCTGCTACTTCTTGATGCTCAGTGCTCAAACCACCTTAGTAAACATCTAAGGATGTGAAAATCCCCCAACACCCAGTCCATTAAAACCTTTTCAAATGCATTAGGCACTACTACTGTTTTTGTAGAAGGGACTACAAAAGTACTTTGCGGTTATCATGGGAATAACTGTGAAGATTAGAACTCATGGAACTCAATCCACAGTCCCTTTATACCCAGAGATGTTTCAAAATGACACTGGAAAGGCAAGAAGAAGAAAAAAAAATCATTAAACACACTATTAGCCCTTCACTCTCAGTTCTTCAGAACTTGATGCTGTGGTCAAAATAATTATAGAGTTTTTTAATGTTATACAGCATTATCAGACCACCTCCATTCCACTCTGCGAAAAGGTCAGCCTATAATGCCTTGAATGAAAGAGTGAAAGTTAGGGTGCCTTTCTCATGCATGAAAGTAAATGGAAAATGTCTGCAAAGTTAATTTAACATTTGTCAGGGTCCAGGCCTCAGCTCCCTCGGTAGGGATGTCTTAGTGTGACCGTTTCAGTCTCATTAAGTGCTTCTTATGAGAAATGACTTCCATTGGCTGGGTAAGTGACTCCAGTCATAACATTATGAGTTTGATTAAGAATTGCTGGGTGAACATCACATGGTAATGGAATTCGGGGGAAAATCGCTCGTAACAAATCGGCCAATACATCATGCAGGCTAGGTTAATTAGATGCTATTATGTAAACTAGCCATGTGCAAAAGAAATCATTACACTTCAGTCAGACGGCCCCCTTTATCTAAATTTTCAGTACGTTGTTCTTACTTTGTTAAGTTGTCACTAAATCCATTAGCTGTTTCTGACTCAAGTTTCTGGCATAGATCATGAAAGTTATCTCAAAGATATCTGAGGAGCTGAAGGAGCTGACTTGCTTCTGACTTTGTGCATTGTGGTTTGCAAATAAATAAATAATCTCTGGAATCTCTGTTTCATGCCAAGAGCTGCAGCACATGCTGAAAAGCGGTATTCGAGAAGGGAGAGACAACTAGGTCAGGGATTAAGATTATTTTTAAGCCAAAACCATTATAAGACAAGTTGTTTCAACAGATCAACTAACTGATATTTCAAGTGCTTGGTGAAGAAGTTGGTCTTTAGCCTTTGTTCGATGTTAGCTGTTAGGAGCTGTTCAGGTATGATGGGTCTGTTCCTTCCAGATGGGTCTGGAAGCATTACCTTACCTTCGAAAGCAGGCATCAGTATTTCAAATCTAACATTGACAGCTGCAGGAAAACAGCAGAGGGAAGGCAGCAGTTGGAAAACTTGGGAGGTTTGAAAAAAAGCGTTGCAGAAAATTCTGGATTAAAAGGTTGGATGAGATGCAAAGACAGGCCTTCTAGAAGTAAGCTGAGCCAATTCAGAGTTAACCCTTAGGAGTCGGAAATGAACTATCGTCCAAGTGGATCACAATTCCTGGATCCATTAGCCTGATGCTGCAAGAGAAACCTGCTTGTGTGAGGCAGTTTAGCTCAGTTTAAATGCGTGAAAAGCATACAGTGGATAAGTGTTTATATTTGTATTTGTATGTAAGTTGTATGAGGTTTCAGATGGTGTTATCTAAGAGTAGTCGTCCAGGGAGACCACGATATCTCCACAAGAACATGAACATGTACCTCAACAGTTCAGTCCTGTGATGTAAGTCATATTAGATGAGACTTCTGCCAGACATGAAGAGATCCATGGAAATCTCTTATATCTGAAAGGCACATTTATTCAGATTATCCACATTTTCATGTTAAAATAAATAAATAAAAATATAATAGATAAGCAAAATAAGTCATAACCCAGTGACAATGAGAGGTACACTTGATATTTTTATTTCGTGAAGATTATACTGTGGTTTGCAGGCTAGTGGGTAATGCAACTCATTTACATCTGCCAAATTGTGTGGTTTCTTTCTCCTTGCAAACAGAAATCATTTTCAATTGTTGACCTTTTCCAACAGCGAGAAATATAGACACATTACCCATTACATGACTTTAGCCATGTCTAATTTAATTCATTCTATTTGAGACACATTCAATGAATTTCAGTTAATCGCTGTCCTTCTACCAGTAAATTCATTTTTCATTTTTATGGTTATTTACACTCATGTTGCATCTTGGAATAAAACCATAATAATTTCATTACACAAGCTGGGGGGCGGGGGGATCAGCTCTCTCACGGTTTACTAATGAGCTGTGATTGGGGTGGACTCAGAATCTCCAGAATCTCATTTATAAGATCCAAGGCCTGACTTCCGAATTATTCTTCAGAGCATGGTGAGAACTGATGCTTTGCTTAAAATCATTCAATCTTCCTCCTAAATGAATTCCTAAAAGTCCATCATTGTCTTAGACTTTGATTGGATATATTGTCAGATAATGCTTCATCAGCTTGGAAGCAACAAAGACAGACAATATAAACCATCTTGGCAGTGTATCACTGTGCTGTATGTTTATAATGCCTTGGGCAAATCCGCTAGTAATTCAATCTTTTTCAGCAGTCTGAGAGACTGAAGAAGCTGTGAGCCCACTTGACATTCAGGAGTGGAGAGGGTTGTTCCATCCTCTTTTGCTAAACAGAGCATCACACTTTCGATCTACTCCATCAACAACTTTCAGAAACAAATGTCGAGTATCCCCAAGACAGCTATCCACTTTGCGCCACAGGTGGATGAAAGATTTTTTTGCTGCTCGTTGCGTCCAGGTATGTTTTTTTTTTTTTCATTAAAAAAAAAAAATGTGTTTTTGAGACACTTGAGGGCCCTTCGATGCTATATAAAGAGGTAGATAGAGGGAAAGGGACTGATAAATAGCCATGAAATACTAGCACGGCTGGGATTTGTTCAGAAGGGTTTGCACTGTGGCGAGAAAGAGTCTCATACAAGGCAGGTTGTGAATATACAAAAATTTCCTGTAGGGACCACTGGATTTTATATCCTCTGATTTGTCTTTTCTATCACAACAAAAAGGCAAAGTGGAAAAGGGATGTCATTTCCTTTCACTTTTTATCTTGCACTTTTCCCCTCAAAGCACACAATTTGAGCTCCCAAATTCAGCTTATTGAAACCTAATAACTGACACTTTGGGCACTGATAAGAATACAATCACCTTGCTTTTCATTCAGAAAAGCCAGTTCATTACAGATACAACAACCCTGTTTTGATACACAATTCCATTCCCTGTCACTATTTTCCGGAAAAAAAAATGCATCATGAATGCTTTTCTCAGCAGCTTCCATGAGAAGAAACACTTTGCACTGTGCATTTATATTCAATGATGATGGTGCCATCAAGATAATCTCTTCGTACGTACAGTAAATGCAGAGGTCTTTACAAACATTCAGTACACATTTATTCTGAAGGCTTTTCAGGAGTACATGATATATATAGCTCACTGAAATTACATAATGTGCCTAGGTAGAAAAAGAGCTTTTATGATTTATTATTATTATTATTATTATTATTATTATTATTATTATTATTATAGCATTTACATTTGATTGGAATTTACCCAGAAAACATCACATACTGTACAACATAGATCACTCATAGATAATGCAAAAAAAAGTTAATATATTCAACACACATGAGGTACTGCTAAGCACTATGCAGCTTTTGGTTATGAATATTTTAATTGGATATTATAGCTTATAGTATAAATTGACCGCTTCCCCATTAGGGAGAAATATCAAAGGCAAAAATGTCACAGAAAGCTGTATATGAATAACTGGTAAAACTAGAATATATAAACCTATTATCACAGTATAAGTATTCTGTAGAAGATATATATAGCTACTATATCACCCACCCTTCCACCTATCTTTCAGCTTTACTTCCTGTCTTCTTTCTCCAGATGACTGATAGCTCAATTTGATCATGTATCTTAAGTGATGGACACATCTACAGTTAATGCCCTTCTGCCTGTCCAGACATTTGGCCTATCAGAGCCCTCCTGTGTCATGTCTTATTCATTTCCTCTACTCTGCTGTGCCCCTGGTACACAGATTAGAAGGTAATTAACCTTTAAAGTAGGATGCTGGACAGACATTAACTATTTACACCACAGCACAAAGTAATGGCTTTCTTCTTCTTTATATCTCTTTCTCCATTTTTTTATATAAACCACAGTAATTAAGAAAAAAGCAGTCAATTACCGGACAGTACAAAATGACCTTGCATTAGGTAAATTACATTCATACTGTAGCACTTACAGATAATGAACAATTCACACTGTGCATTTTACATAAGCGAGTACATAGTGCTCTATGAAAGAACTTCCCAAAATGCAAAAATCACTCAAGCCTATAGACTACATATGAACAGTAAGTAGTACATACATTAATTCCCCTATGTATAATATGAGAAAAATAACAAATATGCAGCAAGAGAAAAGCTACTCATGCTCAGACAAAGAATTATTCATAGATTTTACTTTTAGATTGCTGTTAAATAATTACTCACTCACTCACACATCGTCTATACCGCTTTATCCTGTATACAGGGTCATACAGGGCCTGGAGCCTATCCCAGGGCACAAGGTGGGGTACCTTGGACGGAGTGCCAATCCATTGCAGGGCACAAACACATACACACACTTATTCACACACTACAGGCGATTTGGAAACGCCAATTAGCCAAATCTGCATGTCTTTGGACTGTGGGAGGAAACCGGAGTACACAAAGAAAACCCACCCTGCATGGACAGAACAGAACTCCATGCACACAGAGACGGGAATCGAACCCAGACCCTGGTGGTGCAAGGCCACAGTGCTAACCACTAAGCCCCCATGCTGCCTGTTGAATAATTAACAAATGGAAAATTACATATTTCTTATCCACTCCAACTTACACTGTTCAGTCAGATATGCATATACTGTATAAGTACTTAGCGGGTGCTCAAGTGATTTGCACCATATTTACTATCTACTTACACATTCAATTTGCTTCAAAAATTATTTGAACACATCGCCTGTTTCCTTTTGAGTCATTATTGCATTATAATAGCAATTCATGTCCTGGAAAAATTCCTGCAATTATATCAGGTAGTTGCTGTATTATAAACTACAGTACTGTTACAGTTCTTTATTTTTACAAAGCTGTATTAAGTATATTAACTTGATTACAGAAGGGGGAAAAAGCATTTATGAACCAGAATACAATGACATTTAAAATTATTTCTAGGATTTTTACACTTGACTTAAAACACTGCCAATACTCAAACATTAATAAAATCCAGAAGATGCTAAAATCCTGGTTTATGCCGTCATATCCTTATGTGTGGATTGCTGTAATTTCTTCTTTAATGCATTTCTGGTAAAAACCTAAATAAATACTAACATACAGAAATTTAAATTCATCCTTACTCATACTCAATGCTTAGATATTTAGTCTGGCAACCAACTTTAACCAACCAATTATTGTACAAGCTTCTTCTACTCCCATATGTAATTGACTATCTGAGAACTTTCATAATTGCTCTTAGTAACCTTAATCTTCTCCTTTAAAATGAATTTTCTTTCAACTGTTCTTTCCCTGTTTATACGCAACTTTAAATGTGAGAAAGTGAAAATTATTGTTTCCTCAGTTTATTTCTTTATTATTACTTTCTTAATATCTACATTTACAAGTATATTTCTTCTTGAATGAATCTTCTAAAGAGCTCATAGGTGGTGATTATTGCTCATCATCCCCTCTCTGCTCAGAATATAGATGTGCTGATTATTTGCCCTTCGAATCAAGACACTGCTCCACTGAATGTCATTATCATTTTTATGACATTTATAATGTTCACATACATCACAGCCTAACGCTTTGACATGTGCATTACATTTACAGCATGTAAACGTATTGAGACCTTTTTTAGACCCCATGGTTCGACCCACAGCAGGGCCAATCATGCAGTGTTCTTTTCATCTACACACACACACACACACACACACATAGAGAAGGGATGGGGGGGGAGGGGGCGCACATTTTCCTTGTGAAACTTATTATGTGAATAATTTGATACAAAGTCTGCTTGCTACATGTACATGGCTGTATGGTTAGGAGTCATCATGTTTCATTTATAGGCTAGTAGCCTTACATTTACACCTTTTCAAAGCCACTATTGGTGCAGACAGAGAAGGTGTGACAAAGTGAAAGGATAATAATGGAGATGCTTAGTGAAAGATAGGAGCTGTAAGCTGTGAGAACAGCTAAATGGAAACTGAAAAGGAAGCTGTAAGGGACCGGGAAGAGGGATTCTTAAACAGATGCAAAGTGTATGTATTTTCTTCTTGAGCCAATGTCACAAAAAAGCTTGAAAAATCAATACGTAAAAGATATTTTGGACTTCTTGTCCATAATATTGGGGAAGAAAACTGCAAGCTGGGTTTTTTTAAGGAAAGCATAACTTTTAATAGAAGTTGGCTTATGTAAATTTGAGTGTAATTCAAAATGTACTAAAACTTGTAAATTTGCAACAATTTACATTATTCAATTTGTATGTAAAATTACAAAGGTTATGGCTCGGATTAAAAGGGAAAAAAAGCCTTTGTACACATTTTCTTACGGAAATCATTTAGACCCTAAGCAATTCACCCTCACTCATTTGAATTAGTGATGGGTGTGCGCCTAAATGTTTTGTGACTCCTGTCTCACTACTTAGGCTCATTGGAAAGGTGGCCTCCCCTTCTACTGGTGTGCGAAGGGGCGGAGCCGTGCCTGGCAGATAATAATCTTTAATGCATCTCGGGCTTCCTTTGCATTATAAGAACTGAATGCCGCTGTTTGATTTCCGTGTTGAGGAATGCTGCGAAAAGACTGCACGAGATCTCATAGCATTTCCACTGTCGCACAGAGCTGGCTTTCGTGATCCTGCCGCCAAAGAGGAAAAGTCTGTTTTCACCATAAAACCCCCAATCCCAGCCAGGAAAGCTGCCCATCCGCATTTAGTGAGAGCTGGGAGGGGTCGGTTAGCCAGTCAGCATACAGGAGCCGTCCATACAGGAGCATACAGAGGGCCCACTCTACCTGCCGCCATCACTCACCAGTTTTGTGCCCACATACCAGCTGGGCACTGCCTCCAGACCTGAACATGCACACCTTCACAACTTGCCTTTCCCTTTTCCTGCCCTCTCTCCTTTGCTTTCCCTTTTCCCAAATAAATTATCCCTTTTCCTGTAAGACGTCGCTTCATGTCCGTGCGTCTGTGGTGCCACCTGTGTGTTTAAACCCGCTTAATCAGGTATTTTTAGTCTTTTCATATACAGTAGTACTCTCTTCTCAGCTTCCTCTCCTTTATGGGCAAAATGATTACTGATGTTCAGACGAGTGACCTTCAACATGCAGTGTATTAATGACACACCTACTTAGTCATTTTGATCAAGTCCACTTGACACGGGGTGTTATTTCTTAATTACAGTAATAAGATAATTAATAACAACACTCATAAGGTCATAGCCTCTTGTCGCTGGATGGCCATTTAACAAGTGGGGTACACCATAAAATACTTACAATAATGTGTCTCTCATCTCCGCTCATTCCCCAGCTCTTTCTTCCTTTCCACCCCCAGGGCTGAATGACAGAGTGCCCTTGCTGGGTAATTATATTAGGTTTGGTGATGCAGGGTCATAAAACTTAAAGTAGTCTACCTGGAAATTGGCTTTCAGCTGGGCTGTGCGTCTTGCTGTCATGTCAGAGAGCATTCTCAAATCAGGGTCTCTGAGACCCGTAAATATCACAATCATGCAAAATAAACGTAAAGCGAAAACAAATAGCACTACATCACCCACTTTAGTAGGGTGATGTCACGCTTCGCATAGTTATTTACTGTTTTTTTTTCCCCCTAGCTTGTGTGGTCAAAGTGATAATGTCCACTTTATTGTCATCATAAAACTCTTCACCAAGCCACATGATCTCCAGCAACCCCATCTTAAGAGATGAGTAAAAATCAATAACTAGTAAGTCATTCATTTATAATAAGCCTACTGTATCTGCTCAATTGTTTTCGAATGTTTGACATGCATTTGAATGTCGAATCATCCTTTTAACTGCTTTGATTTTCTTACTCTTGTCTTCTGATACACATACTGAGGAGGTCCAGCTGGCCCTCTACTGTACTTTGAGTGTTCGGCACGATGCACGGCAAAATTAAATTAATCAGATCAATAGGGAACTATGGCAAAATGGAGATCTGATGAGGTTATGGTGTCTGCTTCAAATACAAATTTGTTTCGGGCACTCATCGCTATTTTAACACTGCCCCTTCTGTACTATACAAATTTTATGTTAATAGAGTACTGTGCCACAAAAAAGCTTGTCTGTTTTTCATTTTCTACCATTTACAGACTTTTATGTAATCCCTCCCCCAGGCTTTGTGTTTTAAAGTGGAAAAGAATACAATAAAGGTGTGGGAAATGCTTGCTTTGTATCAGCCATTCAATTCTGTTAGTCACTGCTTTGTGGAAAGATAGCAATTACTAAACAACATATGCTACTCTCTTACACACTAAAATGCTTTCCTGGATGAAGGGTCACCATTTTTACCTGAGGCTGTAAAAATCTGTATGCAGAGTCCTGTCCTCAAGCACATATTCATAAAACCCCACACCTTCCCTGACACCACCCCACGCCAACCCTCCTCCCACACACACATATTGCATTTTTAAAATTTCTCCCTCATAGTTCTGATGAATATAAGCTCATTTACTGCTCCACTGTGTGCTCTGTTGATGATCTACAGCACACCTTCAACATAAGGCACCACATTCAAGCGTTATCCTATAACATCTTGTGTCTGTATGCATCTATGACCTGCTTGTAATATGACTGCCAATTATTCTCACCAAAGCAGAACGGTAGAACATTCCATATTTTGTACGAAGGCTACAAAATGGCCACCTGTTGAGGTTCAGTGTATATAGAGATACTTGATGTTTTCACTGTGACTATTGCAAATAAATTAGATCTTCAGTGGTATTTTAAGCATATTTAACTAAAACATATAGTGTACGTCATGATAGGAATTTTAAAAAATATAATAATTGCCAGACACTGTTTATGGCGTAATACAACTTCTCTCTTAAGTCACTATCACAGAAGAAAAATGGGGTTGGATCTCCAGGGCAGTATTGAGCATAACTCAGTTAAAAAAAAAATAAAAAAAAAACAGAATCTACCTTGTGTGTGGGAATAGCTGATAGCTGTAGAATCCTGAGCGGCACAGTGGCACAGCAGGCAGCATTGCCATTTCACAGATCCATGATCCTGAATCCAATCCTGCGCTCAAGTTACTATCTGTGAAAAGTTTCACATGTTCCCATGTTTGTAAGGATTTCTTTGGGTTCTCCTCCCAAAAAACATACCAGAAGTGATTTAAATTGCCCCTAGTTATGAATGGGTCTATAATTTTGTGTGTGTGTGCGTGTGTGTGTGTGTGTGTGTGTGTGTACGGTGTTTCTGGGATGGGCTCTGAATGAATGTAGCAGCATTCCTAATTTCTGTAACCCCACTATTCAGTAAATCTGATTATGACCAAGCTCAACTCTTAATACAACTATTTGTGAGTATGAAGATTTAGGGTTGCTTTTCTGTACCAATGCTCAGTTGCTAGCCTAAAGCTGTGGCAGGGATAACCCCTAGAGGGCGCTCTGCGGCTATAAACTCAGTATCACCTTTTGGGACTTTGACGTTGACTTTTTCTAACAAAATGTGATAACACTTCGCATGGGGTGTAGAGTAGTGGATGGGCCACTGTTATTTATTTATTTATTTTTGACGGTTTGAAGGGTTGCTGTAACTACAACCAATGCAAGACATTGACTTTACTATACAGTCTCCAGAACCACCTGAGCCACAAGTTGCTTCGCCTATACTAAGCGCTGCTTCCAAGGTGTGCCCAGCTTTGTCTCAGACAGATACTGCACTGTCCCCGCCAATAGCTCAACAGCATGCTCTGGTGCAGAGGATATTTTTGCGATTACCACCAGCTAGGTTTGATAGCAGGGCATTGCTTCCATCAACTGGCTGTAAGAATATCATGTTTGCTCCACCATCCTGGTTGCTTGCTCCACAATCCAAATTTGAGGATATTGGGTTTGCTCCACCATCCGGGCTCTAGGACTTCATGTCCCAGCTCAGTCTCCATGGCAAGTTTTCAGTTCCTGTCCGTGTTCCTGCCTGCTCCGACCTTACCCCATGACCAGTGCCACAGCCTCGGTATCATCACATTTTGGAGAATGTCCTGGAGAACCAGTGGTATGTGGCATTGGAAACCGGTGGTAAGTCAGGGATAACCCCTAGAGGGCGCTTTGCACCCATGAAGTCTGTATCATGTTTTGGGACATCTGAGTTCATGGTCTTATGCTTCTGGTTTTGCTCACAGGTATTCTTGTTCTTGTCCATGATTAGTGTCTTTATTTAAGTGCCCGTGTTGAGTTATTCTTTGTGTTGCATCTGTTAAGTTTACTGTCCTGCTGTTATCACTGTTTAGTTGTTGGTCTGTTCATTTCCTGTTTAGTTTACTGATCATGCTCCAGTTTTCTTATGTTTATTCCTTAAATAAATGTCTGCACATCTGTGTTTATGCTGTGCTTACTGCAACATTTCCTAATATAAGGACAGCCATGAGTTTCATACATTCTTTAAAGGGATTGTTTTGGATAATATACAGCATTTCGCTGTATGCTGCATCGTGTGTTAATCTCTGCACCTGTGTGCAATGGACTATTTCACTTTTTGGAGGGGAGTCCCTGAGAACTGTGTTTTGGTATTCATTTGACTGCATTGCTTGTGGTATTCATTTTACGATTCTCTTGTTTGAAAATAGATCACCGCTGATAATAATTCAAAATGCCAAGGCAATGTTTTTGTTGCAGCCCCATGCTTGTGTGACAGACCATCTAATGGCTTGTGGGGAATAATTTGCAGTACTGTATACAGGTGATGTGTGCTAGTGTGTGATCTCTACTGGACATTGAGCTTAAACAGAAGCACATTATTTCAACATAATTTCAGAAGAAAAATAGCACCTAACCCTAGGTGGCAGATTTTGTGGTCTTTGTAGTCAAATGTAATACGATGTACCAAAAAATGTATGAAAAAAAAATGAAAACAAACAAACATAAAAAACAAATACTAGCATGATGTAAAGGCTAGCATAATGATTTTATTTATTAGACTGTATGTGTAGCAACTGGTACTGTATTCAGTAAATTAGACTTATGAAATTGTCTAATTTTATTACACTTATACACTTACAATTCTGTATTTTGAATTCAGACTTTGTTTATTGAATTACAAGGAGCATTCTAGTCAAACCAGGACTTTTGATAAAATTGCTCATGAATAAATCTGTAAAACTGAATATAAAAAAAAAATATGGAAGACTTTAACCACAGTAAAGTTCAAGGTTTTAAAGAAGGCTATAGATCAGTGAAAGATGCATCTCTTTCTCAAGTCAAAATGTTCACTGGAACACGTGTCGTTTGCTTCGAGCCATCTCGGCTGAGATCGTCAGTCTGTGGGAACTGTACACACAATCATTTCCTGTAAAGTCCAGCTTCAAGCAATTATAAACTGTTTGGTCCAGTAAAGGAGTTCCTGGAAGGCCAGCATTTCAGACATGAAGCAGGGAGTCCAGTCATGGAAAACTTTCTACCTTAATGGCATCCAAGCATTAGTGTAGCAGGGGTTTATAAAGAAAAATAAAGGTTGTTTTTTCTCTCATAACTGTGTTCTATCGTTCTTCACAATGAAAAGTCCTGGTTCGACATGAACACCCCTCATATTTTAATAATAATAATAATAATAATAATAATAATAATAATAATAATAATAATAATAACAACAAGTGTTTGTACCAAACTAATTATTACTTCTCGCTCAAGCTGATATGGAGTAACAAAAACATAATTTTTATGCTGATATGGAGCACAATTTTTTATTTTATTTTATAAAAATCAAAAGTGTAATTCTCAGATAAGTCTCTAAGTAGTGCTTATATTTGTAGTTACATCATAATACCAATCTACTCCATTTCTGTATTAACTACATGTACCATTTTCAATTGTGAATAGTGCATTGTGACATTTCAGCACTTCTTTAATCTCCAGCAGGCAGAGTATTCAGATGCACTCGTACAGGGTCAAAAATGCAGTTTGGGAGGAATCACACATCACTTCCACTTCAACTCCTTCATTGCAAAAGGTTATGATAACAGCCCCCTCCCCATTATATTCCTCTCCTTCTGAGTCTCCCTGGATGTCAGTCTGCTCTAATAGGAGTTAATTATCTCCAAGTGCCATCTTACATGGTCATACTAGTTGCTAAGCCATGCTACAGTGACCTTATGTCAAGGTTGCATACTTTATTGTCAGGCCGATTAAATATATCTACATGAGGATTACCAAACTCCTCACAAAGAATTCAACACAAGCATAATAGCTCTATTTGCTGTACCACCCGAGAGTGGAAATGCTACAGTGCTTTCTTCCATTTTACTGAGGATTCTGGACAACAAGACATTATAAGAACAGTCAACATCTTTCATATTGTATATTCCTCACACTATTCTTACAGTGCTATTAAATGTGTGTATTGTATAGACATGTTGGTGAGGACAGGGGAGTCTGTGCAGCTGTGTTATTTTGAGTTTAACTCTGATAACTGCAGAACTGCAAGTAAAGAAAGCAACATGCAATTACACATTAATCGACTGTAATGTGGTTATTGCTGACAGCAACAATTATCTGTGCTTTTAGCACTGTCACATTATGTAAGTTTGCTGTAGGGAAAAAAAAAGATTACTGTCAGGCACAATAATAATAATAATAATAATAATAATAATAATAATAATAATAATAATAATAACAATGTAAAAAAGAAAAACAACAACAACAACAACAATAATAATAATAATAATAATAATAATAATAATAATAATAATAATAATAATGTTGGTCGGCTGCTCCCGACAAGAGGTCGCCACAGCAGACCATCCGATCCACACACAAGCTTTGCACAGGTTTTACACCGGATGCCCTTCCTAACGCAACCCTCCCATTTCATCTGGGCATTGTACCACTCTGCAATTATTATTATTATTATTATTATTATTATTATTATTATTATTATTATTATTATTATTATTATTTGCTTACAAAGGCATCTACAAATGGAATGTTTTGTTTGTTTGTTTGCTTGTTTATTTTTGCTATAAACATGAGACCTTAAAAAAAAACAGCTTTCCATAGTAATATTGATTTAACAAATGCCAAATTCATTATCTTTCTGTGATATCTTTTATAGTTTCTAAAAGAGTGTGTTGTGGTCCATCAATACTGGAAACAGTGGCAATATAAAACAGTATTTCTCTTTAGTCTTTGTCCTAATGAGATATTCTAATTTCATTCCTTTCCATTCTTTTTTCTTTTTTTCACATATTTTGAAAATTCCGAAGCTAAGCACTTCTGTACCTCCTGCCCGAAGTGCAAGACACCTTTCATAAGGTTTAGGAGTTATTAAAAAATGATTGCTGACACTACTGTGATATTCTGAAGCTGACAGGGTTGAGTACCCAGGCCTTCAGTAGTGAGGTCCGAGAGATAGGGAATGTCTGCTACCTGAGCAGGAAGCAGCAGCAGCACTCATACTAATAAGGTACAGGCCAGAGTCATCCAGCCAGAGGATTTATGATCCAGCTTGGAGGTCATCCAATCATTTATACATGCTCTGCAGGAGACATTAGATGAGCCCCAAACATCACTGCACAGTGTTATCTAAGGCTTAGTCATTCAGGCATTAGATTCTGCAGTTACTAGTTAAAATTGATTAAATATAGGTAACTGAGGCCATGTTTTAGGTTTCCTTCCAACTTGTAGCACAGTTTAATGAAGTTCACTGATGGATATATATGATATATATTCCATATATACACCCACTCACCACAGATCTATGCCTGAATAGCTTAAAATTGAAATTCATGAAGTGTAAGTGAAGCAATGCCTCGATTTAAATTTCTTGGAACATCTCACACATTTGACAGTCTGGCAGAGGCAGGTCAGCTGACACCATCTCAAATCAGGGAACGAGGATCGATGGCTGTTGTATGGGTATGACTTTTTTCTTAGTAGTCGGCAGTTTTTTCATTTCACACCTCCTAATAAAGACACAGGACATTATTTTGTCCCATGATACACCAAGTCATGACACACATTTTAAATGGGAAACATTATAGATGACCTTTTGTTTTTTACCCCAGTGCAAGTGCTGGCTATTGTTTATTCATTAAGGGAGGCATTTAGCGCCGATATATTAGGATTAATATTTTATCATCCTGCTAGGATTTAAAACTAATTTACTAGCTACTGGCTATAATTTTTTTAACTTCATCAACAAACTATTTTAGAATATATTATCATTGGTCAGCCATAACATAAACACCACCAACAGGTGAGTTGATTAACATTGATTATCAATTGTATGATAGGTGACAGGATCATGGGAAACGAAGGCTCCCCAAAGGCTAGCTTGCCCAGTTTGTTCCCACAGAAAAGCTAATCACAAATTGATGAAAAAAGTTAATGCCAGCTATAATAAATAGAAAGGTATCACAGAGCTCATGCATTACATCCTGCTGAATATGGGGCTTAGCAGACAAAGAGTTCAAGGTTGTCAATTCGAGCTTCAGCTATGGACAACCCACAGCACTTG
Organism: Clarias macrocephalus; assembly: GCA_011419295.1. Classification (NCBI taxonomy): domain Eukaryota; kingdom Metazoa; phylum Chordata; class Actinopteri; order Siluriformes; family Clariidae; genus Clarias; species Clarias macrocephalus. The sequence continues at coordinate 65,192 of JAAGKR010001544.1, read as the reverse complement.
AATTTTGTGCTGCTCATGTCATGGTGCCAGACACCAAGGTTGATAAGGTTAAAGGTTGATAAGGTGAAATGTTCCTGTATGAACTATAGATGAAATATGCTGCATAGTAGAAATATGTGTTTTAATTACGAGAGAGAGGCAATTTATATATATAGAAAGAGAGTGAGAGAGAGAGAGAGAGAGAGAGAGACGAGAAGCTTTTTGTTCTGTGTTTAATTTCATTGGTTTTCCATGCCATGTGTGATTGCCGTAGCCATGGATGGTTAATTAATTAGCTTAAATGAGGCAGGTAATTACACTGTAACACCCCCATGTTTTTAAAGCTACCGTATGCCAGACATGAATTGACTTCACAGTGTCCTATCACATTATTCAAACTCTTTTATGCCAATCTCATTCATTAAATTGGTTAATTGATTTTGAAACTTTTAGTTCTGAAAGTTTAGTTGCACAACTTAGTGTTTTTGTATAATTATTTATTTTAATGTGTGCCTTAGTTTTTTTGATCCTTAAAGTCATTTGAAATACCCTTTTCTTTTGCATCCGAGAAAAGGCTTTAAAATAAGAATGTATGGTGCTGTAATGCACTTAATTAATCTCCGTCAACTTTAATACCCCTATCTCACCTACGTGGTTTTGCGCGGTGGCCGGAAGTATGGTTCTTCATGATTCACCGCAAGTTTTGGCGCTGCGATTACGTTTCCATCTTTCTGCGCAAAAAATTTAATATGTTTAAGCCGCCTTAAAAACATGTTTAAACATGTTTAATTTTTTTGACGGACCTTACAGAACTTTCCGTAACGTCTTCGGGCAGTCACGGCGGCTCACGGTGCCTAACACCGCATCTCACTGCGAGTCAAACCGCATAGGTGAGATAGGCGTATAAGGAATTCCTTGTATTGTGAATAATGACAATGTTTATTTTTGATAAAATGCTGTATGCATTTAAAAAATAAAAATAGATTTTTCTAAAAAGAAAACCAATTAATCTTTGTGTTTCTTATATATTTTACATTGCTGTATAATTAAGCAAAAGTGCATTTTATTCAATTACTCAATTAATCGATTAAATTTTTGGTAGAATACTCGATTACTAAATTCGATAGCTACAGCCCTACATGTCACTAAAACATTGCACCTCTGTTTTCACATGGCATATAATACTTATTGTTTTACAAATAAAATACAATGTGAAACAGCATAATATTTCTTCATTTACTGATGTAACACAAAAAGCCCAGAACTGGACAGCCAAAACAAAAAGTAAAAAAAAAAAAAAAACTTCAGTTTATTCTAAATATGTTTAGAACACACAATTTCTGAATACTAAATTCTGACTGGTCAGGAGATGTTAATTACTGTAATTTTCTATAACAACCGTTTTGACATTTGTGCTTTTTGCAAGCATTGTATTATGCACTCATTTGAATACAATATTGGCTCTATACTGTATGTATTAATTTGCACCAGTATTTGTTTGTGTCATGTGTAATTGTTGACATGGAGAAGGTTTTCTGCATGCAGTTATTATTTATACATTTTGGGAAGGAGTCTCCTGTGACAGCATCAGTAGCAGGGTTATTGAAAGGCATGATGGTCTCTTTGTAACTTAAACAGCTATTACCTTCAATAGCTAGAGAGGGGGAATAGGAAAAAACAGCTATAATTCTAGTGGGAAATGTAATTCATTTGTTTTATGTATATTCCACAACATTAAAGGTAATTATAACTAATAATGTGCTGTTATAAGTGAAAAACTAATTACCTCCTTTATAGTAGTCACAACACCTCATTGTTGATTATTTTCCTATAACATTAATCATTGTTTATTCCTCTGTTTTCATCAAGAGTTTGCCACAGCAAACCATCTGATCCACATCCAATTTGGCATTGTTTTTAATGCCAGATGCCCTTCCTGACATAACCCTCCAATTCTATCTGGGTTTGGGACCACCAAAACAGCTAATGATGACAAAGTCAACATAGAAATTCAAGACAAGATCCCAGACCTAAATTCTATCAAAAACCCATGTCATTAAGTAAAGAGGTCTGCACATAGAAGATTAGATTAATTTATTTATTTTGCTAGGAAAAGTGGAATAAAATTGCCAAATTAAGATGTGCTAAGTTGATAGACTTTGACTCCAAAACTAAGTGGTGTTGAGCAAGGTGCATACTTGTTTAACATTTTTTTCAATAAATTGTTTTTCAATTGGAATTTTATTGGCTGCTATGCTACAGTAAAGGTCGACAAAGATCTGGCATAATTTATCATAGTATATATATATATATACACACACACATACACACACACACACACACACATTTTATATATATAAATAAATAATGTGAATAGCATTTATATATGAGAATATTATAGTATATACAAAATAACATGTTATAACTGAAGAATAAATGCCATTCACATTATTCTTTTTGCTTTCATTAGCCAAAAAACGCATTAACCATATCCTTGTGTATATACTGTATATTCTGTACAACTACTGCATACTGTGAGATTTCCTGAATTCGTATCATGTGTCCAGTGTTGTTAGCAAGTATGGTATACATACAGTAGCAACTTCCTATACATAGATGTAGAACTGCATGAAAAATGCAAAGCAAACCACCTCTGCAAGCTAAGAAATCTGCACATGTCTGAAGTATAACGTACAGCATGACAAACAGGAAAGTACTAAAGGTGGCCTGGGGACAGGGGTTTAGCAGTCTTGACAGTACCATGACTGTAGATGTAATAGATCGTCAACAGCATGATCATGTGTGGAAAAGAAAATTGTAAATATTTTATTAGAACAAATGATTGGGGACTTGTTTATAGTTTATGACCTGTCCACTTAACAAAACCATGCATTATTAAAACCACCAACAATTTTTTATCACCCGAATACAGCATTTGTGTTTACAAAGTGATTACGTTTTTGACTGAACACATTCCCAATGTTTTCTTAATCACTGCATGGCACAAATATGCCTGCAATGTTATATGGCTCTGTCCTGATATGCTCTGCATATTTACTTGGTAGTAAAACCATTTCCACTCCAGAACAATCCATGTGATAAATCCTTAGTCTTGCATTTTAAAATGCTAGAAGGATGAAACCTGTTTCCAGTTTTGAGATGTGTAAGGATGGTACGTATGATCAAGGGAAAGCAAAATTGGCTGTGATGTTTTGATGAAAGGAGCAGATCTAGGTCTTCAGCAAAAGCCAAACAGGAAGTGGGAGAAGAAAGAACGAACAGTAGATTAGTTTTGTTTTCCAGTCATCTACTCATCTTGAACCATATTGATTAAAAATCCCATAACCCTCTTTGTCTCTCCAAACCCCTCCTATCCCCATCACCTGTCTATTCTCAAGAGAAATAACTCCTAAGCTCTCCCTCTTTCTATGACTATTAAAGATTCTCTGACAGAAAATCCTTCTTCTTGACCTCAACATTGAGCCTTTAATTCTTATGATAGATATCAATCATCTGGTATGAGGGATAAAAATAAATAAATAAATAAATAAATAAACAAAAAAAATCTGTATTATATTTCCTGAGCATGAGCAAAAGAGTCTTTAAAATACTAAATTCTGTGAGATGCCATTCGTTATCTGATAGATTGGATTTTGTATGCTTTAGCCAAATCCTTGTTTGGCGGACACTTGTTTGGCAAACATCCTTTGCATAAACTCACGGTAAAACATTATAGCCTCTTAAATGTTTTAATAAGATGAGCAGTTAGGCTGTTAAGCATGACCCATCCTTATCAAATCAGCCCACCGCCATCTTTCCTGTCTGTTTATCATGTCTCCCTAGCTGGCTTCTAGATTATAAAACATTTAAATACATAACAGATGAAACCCTATCCCTGTCCATACATCCTGAGATGTTTACTTGGTCAAATTATCATTTTATTTCAGCATTTGGCAGACAACCTTATCCAGAGCAACTTACATTTTTATCTCATTATACTGTACATCTGAGCTGTTGAGCGTTAAGGGCCTTGCAAAAGGGCCCAACAGGGGCAACTTGGTGGTGGTGGGGTTTGAACCTGGGACCTCTCTGGCCATAGTCTAATGTCCTACAACTGCCCCTAGATCCCTCTAATAATACATTTACAAACATGTATGCAAGAGAAAAAACCTGGTCATGACATCAACCTATGTGCCGATGAAATTTAATCAGTAAAAGATAAATAATAAAATCATATTTTTACCAGATTTTGTAAGAGCTCAAGTTTAATATATCCTTTTTTATGAGTCATTATAGATTGATGCTTATTAAGCTGATTTATGACAAATGTACTTTGTAGTTGTTTCCCCCTACATGCACTCAACCGAGACACATTCACCTCAATGCAATAAAAAAATCATTTGCTACTTATTATTTATAATAACTTGTAATAAATAATAAAAATATATAATTTGCGATTATAAGTATCATCACAAATGCTACATGATTTTTTTTTCTTGGTAACAGGGATCATTGAGGCCAGTTAAGGAAAACTTAAGCAAAGCAATTCATACAAGCTTTTAAAACCTACTCTGTTAAGTGATCTAGTACCATTTTTCACCTTATTCATGGTAATTATGGTGGATGATTAAAGAAGGCACTGAAGATGCAAATTGAAGAAAGGGTTGTATCAGCAGGGACACTCATCACGTCTAAAAAAAAAAAAAAAAAAAAAAAAAAACCCTGTAGATCCCACTGTCTTTGTGACTTCAATTTATGTGTGTACTTTCCTTGAACAAACAAACACACACATACACACGCGCACACACACATTAACCTCATTAAATATATTTGCATTTGAGTTAAGAGGGAATTAAAGGCGCAGCAGGGCAGGATTAAGAAACCACAGAAGAGGGCTGGAATACTGATGGCCACACCAGCAGACTACTTTCTCTTACTGAATCACTGCAGCTGCTACAGAACCACTGCAACTATGAGGACAGAGCATAAACTGAATCATAAACTGCTTTTTGTGGGCAATGCAGCACTTAAACACCATGAAATAAAGCCAAAAAATTATAGTCTATATGAATACTGTAATAATAATAATAATAATAATAATAATAATAATAATAATATTATTATTATTATTATTATTATTATTATTATTATTATTATTATATTATTATATTACACACTTTTTTATTACTGCTTAATTACCGAATACTGTAGATTTGTACCATAAACTGCTGATGTAACCATGACTGCATTGGCCATACTGACTTTATGTGACTTTATATTGTAAAAGTTAGGACTTTTTAGGGTTTTTATTATTATTATTATTATTATTATTATTATTATTATTATTATTATTATTATTATTATATTATATTACACACTTTTTTATTACTGCTTAATTACTGAATACTGTAGATTTGTACCATAAACTGCTGATGTAACCATGATTGCATTGGCCATACTGACTTTATGTGACTTTATATTGTAAAAGTTAGGACTTTTTAGGGTTTTTATTATTATTATTATTATTATTATTATTATTATTATTATATATATTACACACTTTTTTTTATTACTGCTTAATTACTGAATACTGTAGATTTGTACCATAAACTGCTGATGTAACCATGACTGCATTGGCCATACTGACTTTATGTGACTTTATATTGTAAAAGTTAGGACTTTTTAGGGTTTTTATTATTATTATTATTATTATTATTATTATTATTATTATTATTATTATTATTATTATTCCTATCAAATTTTCTTCATGTTGTCTTAAATGTTTTTTTTTTTTTTTTTTTTTAAATGTTTTTGACATGCTGTAACGCTCAGCAAACTCTCACAAGGTATTACAGACCGAAGAACCACTTCTAAAGCCTGGTCATGACATCAATGGTAATTCCATTTCCTTTTTTTTTTTTTTTTTTTGTTCTGTTAGATGTTTATTTTGTGCTATGTTTAAATTAAAGCCAGTATTTAAAATGTAAAATAATAATTGTAAATAATGGTAAATATGTCTTATGTTTCAGTTAAACTAAATTCAATACATTACATTTACAAACTTAATTTATTTCACAAAATATACATACTATAAATATGCAAAAAAAAAAATCTGTGCCTTGAATATAGTTTGTTAGGTTTAGTTTTGAATTTCATTATTCAATGAAATTAGTGTTAGTATTCCTAGAGCTTTCAAAAGAGCATTCCTGAAGTCATCCTCTGCTGTAGATTGAACTTTTATACTGTACGTTCACTGTGCTTTCCTGACTCCTGAGCCACTTTTGAAAGATATCATATTTGATATCAGTTTTGGACACATGTTGAACATGATTTTTTGTAGGACTTGATTTGAATGTTATTCTAGACTTCAAGGTAATTCTCACCTTTTGGTAAGTTGTGCATTTCACGTCAACATTTATTTTACCAAACCATCAAATAGATCATTTAATTGTTTCAACCTACAATTATTCATGCGAAATCGGGAATCATACCTGTAATCATGGCTATTTTATTACAATATACAAAAAAAGAATCTTTTTTTAAATCTATTTTTGTTTGTTGGTTTGTATGGGTAGCTTTTGTTTTAGTTTTAGTCACTTTTAACATATAACATGAAGATTATTTGGACTATGCATCCCAAATTTGATCTTAATTTATTTACATATAGGTTATATATTGTATAAGGTTGTAACAATAACAACAGTACAAAGTACAAACATCCAATCTGATATTTTTTGTCCAGATAAAAAGATAGGCTAGAAGTCTCAAAATCAAAATCACTTTGTGCACAGCATCTAAACTCCACAAAATGTTACGTTTTTTTTTTTTTTTTATGTTTTGTCCAAAGTTATATTTCATTAACCCCCCCCCACCTCCCCAAATATCCCTGTATCATCTGTTAACCTCATCACCATAAACTACCACAGTTCTGAGTAGCTGATTATTAACAATTATTACTAAAATTAATTCTGTATTTGTACATTTCCACACCAATCTCTTGCAATGACGAGTTATTTTTGAATTTTAATAAATTGTTGGCCAAAACCTATTCAGTTAAACTTCACACGCATATTTTAAGAGGAAAAAACAAACAAACACGCTTTATATTTTGGAACTTTTTACCCCCATTTTGTTTAAAGCCTTTTTTTATTATTATATTTCTTTTATCATTATTGCTAGATCACTTTGTAAACTGGTGATATTTTATAAATAGGAGCAGTAAAGCAGTACCCAAAAAGATTACTGGTCTGTGGTAATGATTTTTTTTCTTCCTGTTCTGCTAACAAAATCCCCCCCCCCCCCAAAAAAAAAACAGAATAGAGTTTTAATTAATTTGCCAGTGAGTCATTCATACAATTTATACACCAGTTTTGTGGATTTTTGGCAATACATAATTTTTTCACAAGGGATAGAAAAAGAAATTACTGAAAAAATTATTTAAGTAAGAGCATAGATAAGATGTCAAAAGTGGATGTCAAAATAAGAAGGAAAGAAAAGGTTTTTGATTTGTAATTTGTAGTACCTTTGCCTTAAAATGTTTGCCTTAGTAAAATGTTATTTTTGTGGAAATGTAATTAAATACTGTAGTAGGTCAATAATTACGTTTTTATATGACTCGAGTAAAGTTTAAATACTTTAAAAGAATTATTAAGGAAAGTAACATTACAGGTGCATTACTCTTCCGTTAACACAGAACAACTTACTATCTAATCTAATATTAATAAACATCTATTTATTCATATTTAATCTAAATATTATTGTCCAAACAAATATTCTTTTTATTTTAAATGCAATATTACAGCCCTCAGATGATGAACAAACTGATTACATATAGTATAATATATGTAATCCTGCATAATAGCTTGAGTCCTATGTGCTGTTAATTGGTGATTTCTGAGACTGGCAACTGTAAATGCACTTCTCCTCTGCAGCAGAGGTAAGTTTTGGTCTTGCATTCCTGGGAAGGTCTTCATGAGAGCCACTTTCGTCAAGGTGCTTGATGGGTTTTGCAAATGCACTTGACAATGCTGTGCTTGCAAGAACTATTCCAGAAAGGCTGACCTCCATGTGTTAAAATACCAACTGTTGTTACATAATCACCTAATATGTATTATTTCATACTTTTGAAATTCCAAGTATTGTTGTAAAATGTAGAAAATAAATCATTAAACAAAAACAAAGAAATTTACAAGTGATCCGAAATGTTTGAGCCGGTGTCTGTATGCATATATACATACTGTATTAGTTGTATAAAAGCTTTGTAAAATGTTTAAAAAAATACAATTTATGTCTGTGTAATATAAAGACTACTGTCTATAGCAGATCTTTTTCCAGGTTTTAGATGTGAGACTAAAGCTCAGTGCATGAAATAATTCTCTAAAGGGATTTTAGTGTAATGTTGTCTGAAGACTTTACAAAACATTGTAACAGTGGTGTAAGTAAAGAATGTGTGAAGTGACAGCAAGTCCTAATGCTGTAGGTGAACCTACTGTAAATGAATCAGTGAAGAGAAAGCTCATAATGGCAGCTGCAATATTGCTTTAGAAAACACACAAAAAAATGCAAATGTGTCTTTATCTAGTCCATGTGCATAGCTTATTAAAAACTCCAGGCACCAACAACTCAGCAATTGTTTTATCCCACTGATAGGCTGCTAAGGGCCAAATGCAAAACTGGTGCCTTTGGTTAGCGTTCTTTATTTCCATGGAGGCCATGTGACAGGCTCAATTAAAGGGGACAAAATCCAGGAAGAAGTGTTTAATTATATGACTACCACTAAGTAGATTGGCAATCAAACCTATTACTTCTTGCCTTCAGCTCAATACATGTTGTGGTATCTTGGAGCAATTTCCATTTCGCAACACAGCTCATTAACAAACCCACAGTCTGGCTGATCAACACTGCCCTTTAAAGTAGGTGGAGTTATATTCAGGCAATGTTGCCAACTTAGCGACTTTGTCATCAGATTTAACAACTTCTGAGACCCCTTTATCGACTTGTTTTTTTTTTTTTTTTTAAGTGACTAGAGACAGATCTAGCAACTTTTTGGACAGAGTTTAGCTACTTTCTCTAGAGGAGTCAGTGAGTGAGAGAAGTGAGAAGCAGTGTGTATAGCCAACAGCACTCTTGCCAGAAACATGAATGGCACATCATTGTTCCCCATGACCAATCATAAATCCTTGTTTGCTGCTTCTATTTTATTTTCTTCACTGTAGTATTTAATTTTACTGTTTAATCTTTTTCATGTTGGAACAAACATAATACAATATAAAATATAAATTTACACTCACTCATCGTCTATACTGCTTTATCCTGTATTCAGGGTCACGGTTGGCCTGGAGCCTATCCCAGGACACTTAGGGCACACGGCAGGGTACACCCTGGACAAGGTGTCAATCCATCACAGGGCACACACACACACACACACAGACACACACACACACAGATGCACATTCATTCACACACTACGGTCAATTTGGGAGCGCCAATTAGCCAAATCTGCAAGTCTCAGGACTGTTGGAGGAAGCCCACCAAGCACGGAGAGAACATGCAAACTCCGTGCTCACAGAGGCGGGAATCGAGCCTGGCCAGGAATCGAACGCAGACCCTGGAGGTGCAAGGCGACAGTGCTAACCACTACACCACCATGCCGCCTATTAATTTACAATAATAATAAATTACATATATCATTAATTATATTAAATCCATAACAATTTAATCAAGTAATAACATCTAATGATCTTACAGTATATCTTTTCAATTTACTACTGCTGGATTGAACACTTTTGTTCTGTGGTTTGAACACTGAAGATTGAAAAACAGCTAAAAGCTGTTTTTGAGATTACTAATATGGAAGAAGACTCAGTCCCCTGGCTTCAGCTGCAGATAGTCAGAAATGACCAGATGTTGGTTCCTATATGCACACCACCTTCTCTGTCTGCTGCTAGTTGCTATACAAATCCTACGTGATGCACTAATTTGCTTATTAATTGTGTCGTGACATCACTTAGTGACATCTAATGACTTTTTCCAGCAGGCGCTAGCAACTTTCAATTGAAAATAGTTCGTAACACTGTATGCAGGTTATCTGGTGGTGATATGCATGATTAGGAGAACAGAGGTATAACTCATTTACTATTAAAATGTGTTTGGTGATGTCATGTATCTGTTTGAGTGATGTATTATACATGAAACACGGTAAGTTTGTTGTAATGAAACTGCAGGTGTACCAAAATAAGATCATTAATATATGATCATGCCACAACCATTAAATCTTATTAAAAATGTTCATTTGCAAACATTACCTTCATTTTTTAAGAACAAACAGAGAAGTTTAATTGTAAATTAAACAATCCTTAAAAATAACAAAATCTTACTAATTAAATTGTGGCTGAATCTCAAATGGTGTCCTACACTACACACAAGAGCATTACATAGCGCAAAAGTACATCACCATTATAATACACTCTGGTGTATTGTAGATAGTTAATCACTTGGGTTTGGGCTAAGCTAAATATTTTGAAAAAGACATCACTGTGGGTAAATGAATATAAATGAATATGACACACTGGATAAAGCTATGATGATGCCTCTTTATGTGGCCATTGCAAATAGTGACAATTAAAAACAAGTGGTGAGGTTTTCATTATGCTGTATTTATTATATCTGCTAAGCCTATTACAATATATAATAAAACTTTAACTGAACATGCATACTTGCGTTTTATTCAATCCATAGTAGACATCTATCAATAATTCAATATATGCATTCTTTTTGCAATAGCCAATTAAACATTATAATAAATAAAAACAAATCAGGGGATCTGCAGGGATTCAAGCTGTAGTTATGTTTATGTTTGATGTAGTTAGCAACTGTTACTGTCCACATGTCATTTAAATGCAATCAAAACTCATTTTATAGAAGATGAAGAAAGTCTAGCTTGCCTACTTCATGTAATATAGAAAGTGAAATGAAAATGATTAACCCTATATATATAGCACTCATTAGAACACTTTGAAATTCCAAATGTCTACATTTTATGTCTTGTTCACTCACTCATCATCTATCCTGCTTAATAATGTGTTCAGGGTCATGGGGGGCCTGGAACCTGTCCCAGGAGACTTAGGGCACAAGGCGGGGTACACCCTGGACAGGTTGCCAATCCATCGTAGGGCATACACACATACACACACTCACACACTCATTGCAAGACTTGTTTTGTATTATTATTAATATTATGGTGTTTTAATTTTTCCCCCTATTGTAGTTTTTATATTGCCAATCAATATTGGTATAATTACTATATATGGCTCCTCACCCATATAGCATAATAATTGTGTGTGTGTGTGTGTGTGTGTGTGTGTGTGTGTGTGTGTGTGTGTGTGTGTGTGTGTGTGTAAATATGTTATTTTATATCTACTGTACAGTCAAAAGAATTTGTAGTGTTTTAATTATGAATTTTTGACAAGACTTTTTACAACTGACACTGTGATTCTCATAACTATAAAAGTAAAAGCATTTTACTACTGCATGATTCTATTCAACAGTAGAATCTTTAGGGTTTAGCATGGAATAAAGAAAGTTTCAGAACTGAGGTATTATCATTATTATTATTAGGTCAGGGTCACTGGAAGCATGTTTTTGGGAACCCTCGTAGACACATGAACACAGAGGTTTGCATTTAAATCCCATTGTCCCACCATCCCACCCATTATTTTAATGAGAGTTTTAAAATATTAAACAAAAACCCAATACCTCAGTAGGTGTTATGAGGAGCATTTAAACAAATTTTGGAAAGTGCTAACTAAAAAAGAAGTCTAAAAAGTTTATATCAAACAAATCTGCTTTTACATTAACTAAATGTAATTTTACTTCAGTGTGTCATCAACTTGAACAGTGTCGAATAGACATCGATAATTGCATCCACAATATACATTTAGCATTATGGCTTTTAAGCCGCACCATTGGTCCATTTGCACTAGATGGGAAAGTACTTTCTCCTGACAGCAAATGTATAAGCAGTGCACAATTACCCCTCCCCCATGACCTTTCATGCATTTAATGAAGCCTTTCATACGCTCAACACAATCTTGCAGCTTTGTACAGCTCTCTAGCCAAGCTATTACTCCAGCAGCCGACCCTATTTTAGCCATTTAGAGAAATCTCACAAGCTTTAATATTTTTCTGTGATATGTTCACGCTCCCCTTCTCATCTCTCTCTTTCTACCACCCTTCTTCTTATCTTGATTATTGGCTTATTCTTACCCTTATGCATACACTACTACCACCTCTCCCTTGGTGGGTTCCACATATGTGTGCGGTAATGGGATAGAGAAGCCCTCGGTTGTCTGCATGCTTCCATTATTTCAGATTGATGAAGCAGGAGAGTGAGAGAGCAGCAGAAGCACAGCATGCTAAAATAGGAAAGCCATTCTGTACCATTCGGGCCACTCTCTTAGTCATTGGCTGAAGCTGCTCTTCTTCTGTCTATCAGCAGCATGCTGGGCCTGCACTGTGCGTGTTTAATGGCTTTGGATGCGTCATAGTCTGAACCAACCCCACCCCCCTCTCTCTCTCAGAGACACAGAAAAATTTTGAATCGCACAAGGAAATAATGGACTTCTTAATAAAATGAGGTTAATCTCTATTGTCTTGCAAGCTAAGTGCTTTTCTTCAAATTGAAGCAATTAGCCCAGCGGAGGTACCACACATAAAATCAACATTCTATGTCATCGAAGTTAAACTTTATGTGCGCTTCACAAAGTGTAATTGTTTCAGTGGATGCCACTGGTTTAGTTAGAATGGGCATGGAAGCAGGAGTGAACTGAACTCATCTTTGATGAAAAAGTTTGTCTGAAAGTTTTGTCATGCTGAATGTCACATAGCTGTCATTCCAGGATATTATTATAATGGTGTGTCTACTCTGCTGTAGAAGCATAGTCAGTTGTCTCTGTATAATCATCATTATAGCACAGGAGAAGTATGAAGTAGAATTATCTTTAAGTGTTGGTGCATGTTTAGATTCCACAGTAGGCATTATCCATATAAATAAAAGATCGTTTTTATTTGTACATTGGCCATAACTCGGTCTTTCATTGATAGCTTTACGTTTTAAACATACCAAGACCCGAAACCAGTTTCAGAAGACAGCATCACGCAAAACTGACTAGACAGAATTTAATGAAACTTTGCCAGTACTCCTGTATTTGCCTGAAGTTAAATATTTTAAAGACTTTTTTGGTCAAATATAGCTCTTTGTCCCTCGAGTTGGGTGAGGCTATATATGTCACTCAACCGAGCCATTAACGCAATACTTTACCATGTATACACAGAGTATGCAAAAGACAGCTGCTCAGTGTGTTTATTGCTCTGAGTTACTGATCAGAAGGTTATCGGTTTTTCATTTTAAAAAATTCATTAGCCAAACTTCAGTATTAATTATAATCTACATTTGTGTAATGAAGCTTTCCCTTAAAGTGTAACAGGAAAAGAAAATTCTTAATAAAAATATGGGTTGGGCGGCTTCTGAAAACATTGCCATGGACCCAGAAATTAAGCATCTAGTGTAGCAGATCACTGAGTTCAGGGTCTACATTTAAGCTCTCTTAATGGAGATGGCTATGCTCTTAGTGGTTTATTCTATAGCAGTGGGAGTTTTAAAAATGATGTTTATCACAGTATTGATCTTTGCAGTACTTATGTTGTGGAAGGCTGTTATAAGCCAATGAGCAGCAAGCCTCATGGAATAATAATACTAATGATGATGATGATAATAATAATAATCATAATAATAATAATAATAATAATAATAATAATAATAATAATAATAATAATTAATTCATGGTAGAGGTGGATCTGGATCCTGTCCAGGCAGTACCAGGGCAACAGTGGGTCCCCTGTGCATCAAAATGCATGCACACACACATATATATAACCAAACAAATTATGCACCTCCTTCTGCTGTTTGGGATTTACAGCAAGTTATGTAAATCACTGGAAGCAGAATCTCTCTCTCACGCTCTCTTTCTAAATATATGATTTTTTTTTCTGTGCAAAAACATTATATATTTTAGTTCTAGGCAAAGACAACCTCAGACAAACAACAACATGTAATTTTGTTTTTCACCATTCTATTATTTATTTAATAAAAATGAGGCAAAAAAAAAAACAACGTGGGCAATAGTGATGATCCAATAGCTTGTAGATCTTGCAGATCTTTAGCAGTAATAACTTGAAGTAATTGTATGACTTCATCAGTCTCTCACATAATTTTATAAATTTTGGCCCTTGGTTGTTTTTTTTTTTGTTTTTTTACAACATTTCTTCAGTTGATTGAGTTTTTTGGGCATCCACTTATGTACAGCTCTCCTTGGTTCTCTCTGGTTCATCTCTCGTTGAGTTGAGGTCTGCACTTTGACTAGGTCGTTCCAAAACCTTGATGTTATATCACACAATTTTTAAAGCTTTAGTTGTCTGAAAAAAAAAAACTTAATGTTTGCCTCTAGGAGTTCATGGTCAACTTAGTGACCACAAAGTGCTCAGGTCCAGTGGCTGCAAAACAACCCCAAATCATCACTCCTCCACAGTCACGCTTGACAGTGGGTATGAGGTATTTCTGCTCAAACATGGTGCTGGGAATTAAGATGAAACTACTCAACTTTGGTCTAATTGGTCTATATGACATTGTTGCAGAAGCCTTGTGCTTTGTTCTTTTTAGACAGAAGAGGCTACATCCTGGCAACCCCATCAAGAAAAAACTTGGTCAGGAGTTTGCATGTCCTCCCATGGAGTTTGCATGGAGTTTCCTCTAATTGTGCTCTCATGAACTAAGGTCTGAGATGTAGCTCTTGCTTTTCTCTGAGCATTGCACAGTCTGACCTTAGGGTGAACATGCTGGGCCTTCCACTCCTGCAATGATTGGCAATTGTCTTGAATGCCTTCCACTTGTGAATTATCTTTCTCACTGTAGAACACTCATAAACTCATCTTCTATACAGCTTTTATCCTGTATTCAGGGTTGTGGGGAGCTTGGAGCCTATCCCAGGAGACTTAGGGCACAAGGCAGGGTACATCCTGGACAGGGTGCTAATCCATCGCAGGGCAGACACACACATACACACACTCATTTACACACTATGGGCAATTTGGGAATACCAATTAGCCTAATCTGCATGTTTTAGGACTGTGGGAGGAAACCGGAGTACCCGGAGGAAACCCACCAAGCACAGGGAGGACATGCAAACTCCATGCACACAGAGACAGGAATTGAGCCTGGCCGGGAATCGAACACAGACCCTTGAGGTTCAAGGCGACAGTGCTAACCACTACACCACAATGCTGCTTACTGTAGAACTTTGCACTCCAAATTGTTTGCAATTGGTTTTATAACCATTTCCAGATTGATGTACAGAAAGAATTGCTTCTCTAAAACCATTGCTTATGTCTTTCCCTCTTGGCATTGTGTTAACACACACCTGAATGCTCAGGCCTAGCAAACTGTCAAAACGAGGTCTGCACATCTGCTGATCAATGTATCACACTATATGTTTGTGTCTGTTTTTAATTAAATAAGACATTCAGTGATAATATATTATGTTATGAATCTGTCATGATTCATGAATTAGAATATTTTATTATAATTACATGCCTTTTTTATTCCATGACTTGCATATTGAAAAATTTTTTTCTTCTGTGACCTGTGTCATTGCTGAAGAAAAAAGTATCTTGACTTAGACGAAAAGGCAGGTGCATTATAAAGAAGTTACAAGCTTGTTTTATTTAGCAGGAGATATAAAGTGGTCATTGCACTTCTTCTTCTGCTCCCTGCCTTGCTAAAGCTCTCTTTATGTCTGTCCATCGTGCTCTTCTCTACAAATTTCCTTCTCTCTTTCAGCTCTGAAGTGACTCATCAGCAAGGCATCCAGCAAGATGTTGAATAATGTATGGGCCAGCACACAGCGCACACAATGCAATCACACACACATACACGAGTCTAAGCACATGCTCGTATTGGACAGTCTGACCGATTCTGTGCGGCCTGTTCTATTTATTACCAGTTTGAGATTCTCGCCCAGCTGTACTAAAGTCCCTTGATTCCCACTTAACCTTTGCCTTTTTCATGTAGATACTTATCAGCAACACATACTGTACTGGAAGTCATATATACTTACTAAGTAACTCTATTCATTTTCTTAATTTTATATACATTCACCATTTTAAACAACTTGCCATGTTTTGCTATCTAAATACATGTAAATTCCCATTGATCCAGCTTCTGCAATTGTGACGGCAGGCTTATAGCCAGTGTGCACACATCTAAATCTTTCTCACTTTGACCTATTAAATCAATGGCACAGAGCACTCACCACATTCGGCAGTCCCTGTGTTTGTGGAAGGGGGCAAGGCATCCTGATTCACTTGGGCTAGAAGGCATTCAGCAACTCACTCTGTTGTAGCCAGGGGCCTATAAAAGAGCCGCAGAAACCCAGACCGGTGAGTAGATCCTTCTGTAACACTTCTTAATGATTTTGTGAACTCTAACTCTACTATGCCAAGAAGGAAGCTACCTGCCATGTGCTCGACCCACTGCCTCTGCCTCCAACGTGCCTCCTGCTCTATGCTGTATGCCTCACCTGCTCGGCTCGTCGCGCCACAACTCTGAGCACTCTACCTGCACTGAGCTGCTCTCCGTGGATCTGTGCCCACATCCTAGGTGCCAGTGTTACCACGTTAAGGCTTTACAGTAGATGCCTGAATGCTTTTCATGCATTAATGGCTGTTTCCCTGAGCACCTGTAAATAAAGATCACTTAAATTTTTTGTGGAACTTGGTTTCCATGTTTTCCTCCACCTTGACAACCTACTACACTGGTGGAGAATGCGGCATGCAGACCATAACTGTGGAGCTAGAACGGTGCCCCTCCCTGATCCACGCAGTGTTGTGCAGCACCAGTTAACAAGTGCACACTGCATGATGACATAGAGGTGTTTTTATGCACCTAGGTTCCACTGCACCCAAAGCTCAGTTGGTCTGCTTGCAGTCATGTGGCTCCAGCCGGAACATCTTACTTCCTTTGAAATAGCAGAGAGAGTGGCAATGGACTGGGTGGTTCACTCCCTCCGAAAATTGGAGCAGAAATCAGTGGGCATGAGGCAGCCGACAAAATAGTGGGCACACTGGATTGCGCTTTCACCATCCTGTCTCTCGGCCACTAGAAGAAAGAAGAAAAGAAGGAGAAACTTTCCATGCGTGTCTTTCCAGTACTGCGGAAAGAACTGGCTGCACGACTGCCTCAGCTGGAGTCACCCCATGATGAGCCCATGGTGTCGGAACATAAAATCTGAAACTCACCAGGGGCTTCCATAAAAACCACAAGTGCAATGTAAATGCAGCTCCACTTGCTAGATACACTTCTAGGTACATGAAGTACCATCACACTAGCCCGTCCCTCAGTGGTTCCACACAGGATACCACCATGCGAACCATTGCTAGTTTTCTGCATGCATGCATGCCACTTCCATTCCAAGGTTTCAGCACCTCACATTGTGGTTGAAGACCACAGGGGTAAATACAAGTTAAAAACTAGTATCATTCCTGATTTGACTGTCCCTCTACTCCTAGGTCATGATTTGCCCAGTTTGTTACTGGTGAGAAAGACCCAACCACAGAGAAAGTGTGTGATATGTCAGCCTAGGTGGCGAAGAATGGCATGAACGCCTTCCTGACTGACCAGGGCCATTGGCAGTACCGGGTTCTTCCCTTTCGGTCTGCATGGTGCCCCAGCTATGTTCCAGCAGTTGATGAACATCATCCATACAACACTGCATACTTGAATGACATGGTCATTCACTTCCATTTGTGGGAGGATCATCTATACCACCTAAAACGAGTATGAGGAGTTGAAGAAGGTGCACAAAAACTGTCACCTGGGGCTGACCAATGACACCCTTCTCAGATCTCCTGAAAAAGAGTCTTCTGGAGACCCACCTTACCAGGTCCCCCATGTTCTGGAACTCCCACTTTGATCGCCCATTCCTAGTCCACACGGATGCGTCCGAGACCAGGCTTGAGGCAGTCTTTTCTAAGAAGTTCAACTGTAAAGAACACTCAATCCTTTATGTGAATAGAAAACTCTCAGCAAAATTAGCCAAATTATGCCATTATAGAGAGACAAGCCCTCACAATTAAGTGGGTGATAGAGGAGCTCAGGTATTACCTAGTAGGGCGGCACTTGACATTCTGTGGTTGTCCTTTCTTCTAAAAAATATAATGCCAGGTAGATTTGCAACTCTTAATTGTGTGTGTGTGTTTTATCCAGGTGATAGTCATCATGGGTTCACACTAGGCTGTACAAATACACCACTAATGCAAAGCCAGTTCATCATAAGGGCATCTATCTCTCTCTCTCTCTCTCTCTCTCTCTCTCACACACACACACACACACACACACACACACACACACACACACACACACACACACACACACACACACACACACACACACTTCTTCACACCACAGGTGAAACCAAAGAAGGTTTAAATGCATTGGGGTTCATGAACACTGACCAAGCAGCTGTACTCAACTCTTCTGTCTTTTATGTGTATGGCTCTAATTTGAACAGCTGCTGTGAACCATATTGTCACCTATTGTCCCTGGTGGGTCCTACACTTAGCAGCATAGTGAAAGGTCATTGCCAGGGTCACCCCTGTGTTCCAACATCTGCCCTCCGCACTTGCCTTTCCCCTTTTGCCCTTGGTAATCAAATCTGCTTCCAAAGGAGCACTACAGCAGTTCATTTAACCTCATCAGCACCTTTCTTTCCCACTTATACACCTCATTACACACACCACAAGTATACACACATCACAGCACCACACATAAACAATTCTTATACATAGCTGCCTCTGAAGCACTCAGGTACACCTGTGTTCTCTAACACCATAGATCTCTAGCTCAAACAGTCTGAGAGCCAATTACAGGCTTTCCAGGACAGAAGCCTGCAGATTTGCACACACACTGCCTTATGGAAATGGACTGCATACTGTCTTGTCACTCAGAAAATAACTTTAAAATCCGAATTCTGGGATTCCCTATTACAGTAGCTTTTTAGAATAAGTCTGGCTGGGTAGACAGAGCTCCCTTGGGGACAGTGCACTCCTTTTGCATGTACTGTCTCTCAACACTTGAAGTTGATTTTTTTTGTTGTTGTTGTTGTTGGTTTTATTTATTTATTTATTAGTTTATTTATTTATTTAATTATTTTTACTACATGGTGCTGCTTTAAATGCTTTTTACTGTGTTTCTGCACTTGGTCCTGGAAGTTGAAATTAAGACCAGCATTATAAATAACTTAAAATATACATAAAGTATGGGTTTACATAAAATAATGCATATTTTTGTATAATGCATTATTGATAATGCATAATTTTATGCATACTTATAATTTTTTTCTTTCTTACATTCTGCTCATGTTTTTGTGTCTATGTTTTGTGACTATATTATACTTGTAAAAGCAGGTTTTAACAGTCAGTAAACTTTAAACACTTTAAATGCTTTTGAAGGTATTTTCCACCCTTTTTCTCCATGTTGGTTTTTGATCAACATGGACCCTGCCATGGACCCCGCTTTATTTTGCACCAAAGCCCTTATCATCCACCTCTACAGCCAACACCAACGTCAAAGCCGTTATGCAGTATAAAAGCTGCTGCAGCTCAATACATGTTGCCTTTCAAAAGCTACACTCGATGCTGCGCTTGAAAGCGCTATGGGAAAAGGTCTCCACTGACCAGTTGTTGAAGCATGTGTGTCAAACATGCCAAAAACTTGGCCCGTACAACCTCAGTCAGTTGATGTCATCTGACCAGATACACCTGGAGGTTATAAATAGGTCTGACCCGGAAACATCCTCAGGTCTTTTGTCTTCAAGGCTGTATTGTGTTTGCGTGTGTGTCTCTAACGTTAGCATCTCGATGCCTCTTCTGATCGGGCGCCGGAGACGTCCTCCCTTCTCTCCAGTGAGTTTACCACCCCGGGATGCTTCTCTCATGGTGAGTGAGAGTATGAGGAATTACTGGAGGTGGTAACCAGGGCAGTTGGACGCCTACATCTCGACTGGCCTCAGGAACAGGTGAGTCCCAAAGACTCAAAATTAGACGACAGGTTTCTGTCGGGTGGCCGAGGTGTGGAACCTCAACGAAGGTCCCTCCCCTTTTTTTGTGATCTCCCTGACGAGGTAACTCGTTCATGGAGCAAACCTTATTCGTCCCGCATATTTGTGCCAACGACGTTGATTTATTCAATGATCGTTGATGCAAGCACGCGGGGCTACATGATGATGCCCCATGTTGAGGAGATGCTTGTGAGCTATCTCTCTCCTAGATGCTCATCTTCGCTGAAGAAGTCTAAACTCCTTACTAAGCCGTGTAGACTAACATCTTCCAGCATACCAGGCTGACCTACTGAAGGACCTGAGCACTGGCGGGTCCATCGACCAGCAAGCTTTTTCAGAGCTTTGCCGAGCCACGGATTTGTCTCTCCGTGCCACAAAGCAGACGGCCCGTGCCATTGGCCGTTCCATGGGCCGTCTGCTATGGTTACCACGGAGAGACATCTGTGGCTGAACCTCACTGGCATTAAGGACAAGGAGCGTTCGTTCATCTCGCCTTCCGGCCTATTCGGTGACGCTGTGAATACCGTCACCAATAGGTTTCGGGAGGCGAAACGCTACAAAGAGGCGTTTCTGAGGTTTCTTCCCCGCCGTGCTCAGGAGTTGGGACCGTCGGCCACACAGTCCCGACTAGGTCCGGTTCTAGTGAGGCGTGAAGCGCAGAAGGAGAGTGTGGCGAGGGGAGCACCCCCCCGTAAAGACTGGGGTACGACTTGCCGCGCCTCTCAGTCCGCTTTTAAAAGACCGGACCTGAGGAGCATGATCTCCTCAAAGAAGAGGTCCTGAGGCTGGTGAAATGCCAGAACCATGAGGGTGTCTCAAAAGGCCGCCCAAATCTCCGCCACCATTGGTGCTCGGAAGAGTGGTCACCAACGAAGTGTTAGATGTTCGGTGTAACCTCCCACCCCAGCCCCCTTAACCTAGCATTGTGCCTCTTTCACAGAAATTGGCAGCGTGGAAGCTACTGCCAAGTATATCTTCTTGGGCTCAGAGGATCCAACCTGCGCATTGCCCTCCGTGTTTTAACGGCGCGGTCTTCACTTCCGTGAAACCGGAACGTGTGCATTTTGCTAATTATAGACTTTGCTGGGTATAGGGGCCATAGAACATGTTCCCCTCCCAGACACACAGTCAGGCCTACTGCTGGTTTTTCTTGGTCCAAAAATAAATAAATAAATAAAAAATAGGGGGGGGTGCATCCAATTCTAGATCCTTGTGGGTGGTACCGCTATCTCAGAATATTAAAATTAAAAATTTTGATGGTCAAGATGATAGTTTCTCAAATCCAATCACAAGATTGGTTTGTGACAATCGACCTGAAGGACGAATATTTTATATAGAAACATTGCACCTGCACATATATAAGAGGCTGGATGCAGCACTTATTCACGACTTGCCTCAGTCTCGGGAGCTAGCGCTTCGACATCGACATGTCGTCCTAGTTCATCTTGAATCTTTAGGGTTGAGACTCAACGCCAAGAAAAGCGTTGTCTCTCCCACTCACAGGACAGCATATTTGGGGGCCGTAGGAGGTTTCAGTCTGAATACAGGCACATTGTCTCCTGTATGTACCGAATCTATCTTTAGCATCCTCAGGAGCATCAAACTAGGCCAGAAGGTGACCCCTCGTTGCTTTCAGAGAATCTAGGTCTCATGGCAGGTGTATCCATGGTGATATCCTGGGCCCCCTGCATATGAGACCCTTCTGTTTTGGCTGAGAGCCAGGGGATTTCATTCAAGGGCCAATCCCCTGAGCAAACAGGATACACGCCAGGGGCTTCGTACCCTTTCTATGTGGTTCAGACCCCGGGTTTTAACTTTGGGTCCCACTCTAGGTCTCTGTCATCACGTGATTCTAATGACAGACGCTTTCCTTTGGGTTGGGGTGCGGTCTTGGATGGCTGTCCAGCTCAAAGGATCTGGAGAGGTCATCTTCTCGCATGGCACACCAGTTGCCTCGAAACAATGGCTTATTTCTGGCCCTGAAATACCTCCAGCTAAGAGGCTACCA
The DNA here is from genome assembly GCA_011419295.1 of Clarias macrocephalus. NCBI lineage: Eukaryota > Metazoa > Chordata > Actinopteri > Siluriformes > Clariidae > Clarias > Clarias macrocephalus. The sequence goes on along the minus strand of JAAGKR010001544.1, from coordinate 43,037 downwards.
TGTCCTAGTGTGGGCAGCACAATGCAAGTCTCCTATATAAATCGGCATGGCGAATTGCATCCGCGCTGCTTGAACGAGCTAGCACAGCAGATTTTGCTTCAGGCAAATTCTTGTCCTTCAAGGCGATTCACATTCCTAAGAGATCTTGGTCTTCCAGCTAAGCTAATATAAACTATTCCAAGTGCTAGGGCTCTCTCGAACAGAAGTACTTATGCCCTCAGACGGGATGATTTTGGACGTATGGCAAACCATGTAGACCCAGTCCACTCCCAGACTGTCTCAGTGCTGGAGTTCCTGCATGAGAAACTGTCCTCAGGCCTAGGACAACAGTCCCTTTAAGGGACAAAGCTATTGTGTTCAAAGGTTGGCTGAGGCCTCTTTCAAACCTCTAGAACTTGTGCCTATTATGCATCCTCACCCAAATTATCTTCCAAAAGTTCCATTTTTGATTATGCAACCAGTTGTTCTTGAAGCCTTCTGTCCATCTAAGAAGGAGCAGGAAGGATTTCACTTATTGTGTCCAAGTACGTGCTCTACAGATTTACGTCCACTGCACTAGTCAGTGGCACAAAGAGGAGCAGCTCTTTATATGTTATGCCTCAACCGGGTGTGCGGCTGCCACTAGACAATCTAGGTCACATTAAAAGGGTGAGGGATGCTATTGCCCTAGCCTATGAGGTGCGTGGTCACACTTCACCTCTAGGAGTTAGGGCCCATTCAACTAAGGGGTTTGCAAGATGTTCCCTTGCAGCAAGTGTGTGATGCAGTAGGCTGGTCCCCTCCGCCCACTTTTCTCAGAGTTTATAGTTTGGATATCCATGCTACTCCATGCTTATGGTCCTAGAGTCAGCATCCCACAATCAGGTCTAGACTTCTTTGATGATTGTGCGCGCACACTACACAACTCTGGGGTCCAGACACTTCCAGTGCGGCGACGTTGGTATTCTCATTCCCATAGCGCTTTCAAGCGTTTCAAGTAACCCTGTTCCCTGAAAAGCGGGAACGAGATGCTGCGCTCTAATGCCGCACTATAGGCGTGACTGGACAAATTGACCTGAGGATGTTTCCGGTTCAGACCTATTTATAACCTCCAGGTGTACCTGGTCAGATGACGTCACCTGACTGAGGTTGTACGGGCCAAGTTTTTAGCGTGTTTGACACACATGCTTCAACAACCGGTCAGTGGAGACGTTTTCCCATAACGCTTTCAAGCGCAGCATCTCTTTCCCGCTTTTCAGGGAACAGGGTTACAGCAAAGTAACCCGAGACGTTTCCAGTCTATGACTGGAAACGTCACCGGGTTAGGCATCCCCCTTCTTTCTCTCTCTTTCTTTGTATATCATACATGGAGCACAGAAGTCATTGAAACTACAAAGTGAAACAAACAAGTAAACTGGTGGAAATAAGACCCAAGTGAGAACCATCACAATAAATCTGCTGGTTTGACCCACCCCATCCCTCTTTTTCCACAGCCGATACCCAACCATGCCAATGCTGCCACTGTTTTGTTTTACGTCATGTAAAAGCTGATTGCTGTTGAATCTTAACTGCTCACAGTAAATGGCTTGAAACCAAGTTAGTTTCTCTCTAGACATCTTAATTAGGCTCATTCTACGTACTAAATATAATTTGTTTAGGGGGATAAACTTTTGTGCTTGCTAATAAAGATAACTGCTTAGTCTTCATGGCTTCATTTTTATGAATTTGAAAAAAAAAAAAATTTTTTAATTGCAAAATAGAGGTGCATTTGTTTTCATTTAAAAAAAAAAAGCAAAGTGGGATGCAAATCCTTGCAATAATATTGATGTATATTTAATTTGAATTCAGGCCATATCCTGTTTAAATCAACACAATCCTATGAGACCCTGTTATGAAATCAAATCCTTAGTAAAGACTTGCTTGAATATACAAATTAAATCCCAAGATAAGGTTAAAACATTATGAACTTAAACCTTTTCAGTCATTTGTTCATTCATCTTCAGAATTTGCTTTATTTGGACTTGCTAGCTATGAAGCCTGTCTCAGAAGAATTGGGAACATTTGCTGTATGGGATATCGGTCCATCACACCATGTATACACACATGTTAAAAAATTTATTTACACCTAGGGGCAATGTACCCAGGAGCATCCCACCTATCAGTACAGTATGTTTTCGGGAGTATAGATGTGGAAAGAATGTGTAATACACCATACAGATCCAAGATTAAGACTACCAGGGTCACCAACCAAAACTCACATCTTTCAAAAACAAATTTTGTTACAAACCTTTAACATTGGGTTTATGTGTATTTTATTAATGTATTTCACAAATTAATATTTGCACATTTGTGCTCACCACATATACAGTACTGTGCCAAATACGAGACTTTACCAACAATACTGTACATTCAAACACTATGTAGAAAGATAGCATTAAAACCCATATTCACAGACATGCCTGTGCATGCACTGTTGTTACACTCTGCCTGCTACTGACCACTCTGACACTCCAATGTTCCACTCTCCACTCTACTGATGAAAACGAGGCTAAAATGTTGAATTAAAGATTAGAGATTAGGAAAGTTTCTTCTGACTCCAGCTTCGGATTGTGCATGAGGATTTAAAGTTTAGACACACTGACTAGAGCTAATCTTATGTATAAGCATAGCCCATCTCCACCCCACCCTGCACCCCTGCCAAAAAAGATGAACTTTTGCCAAAAATATCCCAAAAAGATGAACTTAGTGTGACAGGATTTCATGGTAATTTTTTAAAGCCTTTATTTCCTATCCCCCTCACCAAGCCATGTTTTGTCTTGGTCAGGTCTTGATTGTGGTTTCGCATGAACATTTTAATTAATCTGTCCTTTGGTATCTCTTCAGCTCTCCTTTATAGTTGTCCTTGCCCTCTTGGTCGCTTCTCTGATGAATGCGTTTCCTTTTCTCACCTGGTCACTACACAGTTTTTTCTAGGAAGGTACAGTACATGCTGTTATATTGTTTGATTTTTTTTTTAATAATCAATTTAATAGATCTCTGCAGGATGTTAAAAGTTTAGTGATTTTTCCCCCTCCCAAATCTATTATTAATGCTATTGCAGAACATTTTCCTTGAACAGTTTTGAACTCTTTTCTTTCTAATTGCAAATATTGTATGGTTGTCTCAATCCCCGCTTCATGTGCGAAGGGGTATGTACTGTATGTAAGGCACTGCATACATTTTATTCTCAATTTATGTTTAACATTTTGTGAATAAGCAGGAAGGTTTTGCTTTAATATGTTTCATGGGGTGTAGGGAGGTCTCTGGGCATCAACTGTCACATCTCTCCTGTTGGAAAATGGCTTTTCCGTTCCATGTGTGCAGATGGGAGAAGGTCGCTGGAAATCTGGCTGTCGGAAAATCATTGTGAGAACAAAGAAGTACAAGGTGCAGGCCTGAACAAGGCCTCATCGCTGATGAAGACTGACACGTTCTGAAGCCTCCGGGGCCTTTGGCTTCTGATTACCACAGACACCACCGATATCATCTGTCTATGGTGAGCCACCCACGGGTCACCTTCAAAGTGCTTAATCTCATTCTCTCTCTCACACACACTGCTTCTCTTGCCTTCCTCTTAGTGCTAAATTGTATTTGACCAAAAACATGGGTATCCACATTAGGTCTAACATTGCAGCCTGGCTTATTATACAGCTTGAGAAAACTCTCCAGGGTACTATGATACACTTTGTTTGAACTGCATGTATTATGTTTTTTATTTTATTTTTTTTATTGGTCTCAGGAGTGGTTTTATTCACAAAAAAGCATATAAACTATTTAATTAGTGCATGGTTTAATGTGAAAGATTATCATTTATGAAGGGGGCCTGACCTGAAATTAGATTTACATTCTATTAACACATCTCTACCTGTGTTAACCTTTAAACACAGTGCAAGCTAAGTGAAACAAATTGACTGACTCTTACAAGCAGTCCATTAAGAGAATGAGGGAGTCTGACTCATTAAAGAGCCGAAGCTATTTATTTGTCTATTTCCTTATCAGAGGTAGTTTATCTTGTGGTCACTGAGACCTGAAGGTCGATGGTATTCTCTCTTTCTCTCTCTCTCTTTCTCTCTCACATTAATCTGTAAAGGCATTACACATAGAAAACTGAGCATAAGGAACAGCATAAATCAATTGGCCCTCCATGCTGCTGGAGGACAAGCAGAAAGAAGAAAGGTGTAAAAATCTGCATTATTGTTGAGAATAACCCGTTCACTGTCCTTTTCCCCAAAGCCTGTCAAATCCATACCTGAAATGTTCTGAGGTAAGAGAGATGATGTTTGCAAACAGTAAAGCTCAAACCTCAAGCTCTGCCATCTCCCAAGAATGACCAGAGCTCCTTCTCTCTTACTTTCTCTCTCTCCAAGACACAGATCATAGTTCAGTTTCAATGGCAGTTTAAAATGCAGAGGTTTGAATTCTAACATTTATCATTTGTCTGATGTTACCATGACTGGTCAAAAATGATATTACAGTTTATTTTTTAAAAATCTTTTTGTTGTTGTTTTAAATTAAAACACAAAAAAAACATCATTCGCTTTTTGTAACACAGCAGACTTCCTGCTGCAGATCTGTAGGCAACCACACCTTTGGTCACTAGGTGATGCCATAACAGAGACAGTTATGGGGAATATCTCGGCACATCTCTACATAGACCTACTAGAAGATGCACCATTCACAGAATATTTTTGGGTGGATGTGTACTTCCCCAAACACATGCACAAACACTCCCGCATTCTGTGTTATTGCTGTGCTTCTCCGTACGCCTGCAATAGGCTCTCAGACACACATTTCCCTAGAGCTGCTACACCATGCACCACTTGCATTATAACTATAACTACTAAAATGGGGATAAGAACTGTGAAACACATTATTAAAACCTGTAAGAATAGCCATGAACATCATGTTTGAGGAAGAAATGTGGTTAAAAAAATTCTGAATGAGCATGATGGGAGATTACTTAAACACCTGGTGAAATCAAAACAAAAATAATTCATGATTATGTTTAATAGATAATTAATGTAAGAGCATTTCCACAGAACTCAAGGGATTGGGACTAAACAGCTGTGAAGCCATAAGAAAATCACTTATCATTAAGGCAAATCAGAAAAACTGCTAAAGAACATAAAGAGTGGACTGTGGGGCACTGGGAAAATGTCATGTGGTCTTATGAGTCCAGATTCATCCTGTTCCAGAGTGATAGGGGCATAAGGGTAATAAGAGAGGAGAGTGACGTGATGCCCCCATCATGACTAGTGTCTACCGTCAAGCCTGTTGGGGGGCAGTGTTGTGATCTGGGGTTGCTTCAGGAGTTCAGTAGTCAATATATATATATATATATATATATATATATATATATATATATATATATATATATTTTTTTTTTTTTTTGGAACAAGCCTATAATTATAATATTTTGGTGCATCTTGTAACATTACTGTATTTTGTGTGCTTGCAGTATTCATATGTTTAAGTGTTTAACAATTTTTCAGGATTCACAGTTCTTATCCCCATTTTAGTAGTTTTAGAAATCTCCCTAGTTACTTCATTTTCTTGATGCAGGCCATTCATTTAATCTTTGCCATGACCAAAGGATATATCTTCTAACATGATTGTTAAAGAAATGAGAAATTACTCAGGCTCAGTTAGGATTAAATCAAATGTTTCCAGCTGAACCATATTAACACTTTTACTTATTTGCTTAGTTAAATCCAGGTGGATTTGGTCGGGCAGTGTTTATCAACTAGCTACCTACAGTATGCGACAGAAGTAACGAAAGTGGCTAACAATGCTACTGGCCCTTTGTTTAATCAATGACAAATCTTGAAGTTGTCAGGCTCTACTAGACTTGCACATACTGTTTCAGTAACTTAGTCAGATAGGAAGAAAAATCTATTTCTTTGTGGAGAACCTGTACTTTTGTACGCAACGTACATTTTAGAGCATGCACTAAATTTCAACTTGAGTAAAAAAAAAAAAAAAAATTTAATGGTACTTGTACAGTCCGTGCAGTGGAGTACATTTTAGGCAAGTACTTGTATTTTTACTTGAGTATTAAGTTTGTGTCTGTCTGCTACTTCTGCCTATCACTTATGATATAGCAGATATGAACATTTGTTTCTTCACCAGCCTCACCAAACTCCCACTACTTCTTCACCTCTTCTTTCCTTCTCTAGAAAATAACACAAAATAAATACAAAAAAATAATAAAATCAAAAAGTGCAAAGTTCTTTGCTATGAAGACTTTCTCATGGTCTCCATGGGTTAGGCTTGAGATATGAAGAGTCCCGTTATGTCTCCCTAGGTTAGGCTTGAGATAAATCCCTTATGCAACTATGTGGCTCATCTTTTGTTCCAAACTTAATACTAATACATGCACCATGGGGAAGATTGTCTCTCCACTTCATAAGCTCTTACCCATGCTCACACTGAAACACCTCTGACTCAGACAGCAGTCTTGCCCTGAGATTAAAATGTCTCGCCCTAAAACGCTTTGCTTCATTTTATTTGTCTGGCTATTTGACAACTTAAATTGTGCAGCCAAAGCACATTCAACAAAGATATCCACAAAATACATCGGCACAATTTTACGTGTTGATCGATACCGAAGGAAATTGAATAAATGATCATAAAAGTGGATAGTAGAATAAAGCATATGAGCCAGTGATAAAAAAAGACAAGCAAATTATGTGTGTGCATTGCAAACCCAGTAAGAAAAGCGATAGATTATGATTTGACATGGAATGTTATGCAAAGGCAAAGAGGTTTGGAGATGGAGAAGCACAGAGAACCTGGCACAAATACAAAGCAAAGCCACTGCACATATTTTTTTCTTCCTCCTTCTCCAAACTGAGTGCTCATCCAGACCCAGCTTCTATATAACTCTTTAGGTTTTGGTATATATCAGAAAAATAAAGTCACACTCATTCAATCTAGCCGAATCGGTTTATTAAAAAGCCCTACCCATTAGTATATATCTCCGCTTTGGTCTTCCTCTAGACCTCCTCCCTGGCAGTTCCAACCTCAGCATCCTTCTACCGATATGCTCACAATCTCCAAGCCAACATCACTTATTATTCAATAATCTTTTAAAAATGAGTCGAGTTGAAACTGCAGTACATGACACCATGCTTTACAAAATGCAACCTTAGTACTGTGTCTCCCATTCATTCTTGCCCCTTTATAATGCTTACATACAATATAGTCATAGTGATGTTTTGTCATTTAATATAATGCCTTATACATTTTTCCCTTATAAAAAAGTACTTATTTTTATCATCCCCTTTCTGAGCAGAAAACTTAATCTGCCTCCCTTTAACTATCAGTGACATCCTAAACAATTATATTTACATATGCATAATAAAATGAGTCCAACGGGCTCGCGGTTTGTTCTCCCTTGTGGTGGTATCATGCTGTTCTAAACCCAGAACCACTTAAAATACTCCTTCTGCCTTTTTCTCCCTCCATCATTCTATTTGTACCATGGATTTGCATAAGATGTCAGTACGTCGGTTATTAGAATGATAAACTAGGCAGCCTCAGCTCATCCTTATTAAACAGTTCCTAGTTTAAAGTTCATCCTTTCGACCTCCTCCCCCCGGATCCGAGGCCAGCAGGCCCAGCCCACTACACTAGGCCGACATTTTCCACCTTACTACTGATGTATATCTGACCTTTGATGGTGTTGCTCTGTGCTCTACTGCTAGAGGCCTAATTAAAACTAACAGCTCATGAATCCACTGCAGCACTTCAGCCCTGCTACACAGGTTCCCCAGTCCCCACTCTGATTCAGGCATGACTAGAGGACAATCAGTGCCTCTGCTGCTCCATCGGCCCAGAAAGCCCAATATTCCAGTAACAATGTGTATAGATTTAGAACAAAAGAACTCAGCATTAGTCTTGCCCAAAATCACTTCCCTCCGTTGAGAAACCTTGCTGCCCCTGTATTGACAGATGTGTGAAGAGTAGAACCAAGTACTTCTGTAAATATGTTATTTTTATTTTTACTTTTTTATAGAGCCTGTTGCACATTTACTAAATGATTCTTTTTTTGCTATTATGCTTATAATATTTTTTAAAATAAATTTTGCAGTAAACAAGATTATTCAGGTACACCTGCAGTCAGTCAACAACTTATAGCAATTAATTTAGTTTCCCGCTAATAACCATCAAGTTATCGGCTCCTGTTTAAGATGGAGGCAATAGGAAAAGGGTGTGGGAGTTGCTTTCATTTTTAATTCAATGCTATGAAAATGGTCACAGTAGAACATTTCTACATACAATGCCATTATTTAAAAACATTATTGTAAGATATTTGTGGTGTGTTGAACAATTTTGGTGAAAAGTTACCCTTCTGCAGCATATTACAACAAGAGTGAAAATTTTCTTCTGAGAAAGGGAGCTGCACAGTCCACCTTTAACAACAAAAATAGTGGGGTTGTGTGAATGCATGGTATTCTAAATCAGTTCTTCTCAATGTTGTCACATTTCAAGGACCTTTTTAACTGTGAACAAAAATCAGGGCATGCCAGTCACGAATGTCATTACTTAAGTTTTTTTTTATTTTTTATTTTATAGAAACACTTTGTAGACACATTTCTTTACAATTTCTCGTTCATGTGGTCTTGGTCAGTTCTCATCCTGTTATACAACAGCTACCAAACAATCAGAGTAATGGCAAACACATGCTCCTAGACATGTGAAACAAACCGCATCTTCTCAAACTGCTACTCATGCTGTCAATGCAGGGCAGCGTGGTACACTCGGAGGAAAGAGCTATCCACCCTCTTCTGCATGCATGCACTCACAGACGTCTACAGTTGGCTAGTGTCACTGTGATTGATGGGGGCAAGGGCAAGGGTAATTTTGTTCTCTTGGATTTCTGGACACAGATGGCTGTGGCATCGGACTGAACTGGATGACAACTTAAACACTATTTGGGAGGCCCAAAGCAAACTTACAATAGGAGATTGGGGCTTCAATGATTGTAATAAGATGATTAAAGTACAGGGCCACTGAATAAGTTTTATGCATCTGTGATGGTCCTCAGACTCCACTTTGAGAACCATGGTTTTTGATCAAGCATGATTCAGAACATGCATACTAATCACACTAATCAAGATTTACAAATTATATCTGTTGTATTGATCTGCCGGTCTGTCTCTTTGTAATTAAATGTTAGCATTAGAAGAAATTGTCCAAGCTTTGTGGAAAATGACTGCAGTGGTTTAAGCTGCCACCAGAGGGCATTTCTTCACTCTGAGTGATGGGTGGATGGTATTTAAATTTGTCAGTTTTCTGAGATCCAGTGATTCATTTTGTGTGCAAACATTTTATAGTTAGTTAGTTAGTTAGTACAAATTTGCGTGAATACATACACATACTATACACATACATACATACATATATATTGAATTCAAGAATTCAAGAAATACCCATATTATTTCAACAGTGTTTAGATTTTGTTTTTTTACCTGGTAAAAGATTTGCTCTGGAGCCTGTTCAAAAATTTTCATTAAACTTGATTGTCGAATTCACATTAAAAATGAAATTCTGCCCAAATTGCTGTCATCCTGGAAGAGAATGAGCAAAAATGTTCACACAAGATGAACATTACAAACAAATATGACTTGTCTTCGTCCTCTTTCATAACTACAAGCTGCCTAAAAGGGTTGCACAAAAGAAGCTCTTCTTAAGTGCAACCCACCAAAATGCAGCTTGTTAGAAAAACAATGTGTGTGTGTGTGTGTGTGTGTGTGTGTGTGTGTGTGTGTGTGTGTGTGTGTGTGTGTGTGTGTGTGTGTGTGTGTGTGTATGTGTGTGTGTGTGTGTGTGTGTGTACATTGCATGTTTTTTATGTTTATGACATCAGAACTCCAGTCCTTACATATAGGCTGCATATACTTTACCATTATTATGGTACAGAAGTGGCCATATACAGTAACTATATAACTTGGCCCTGGTGCCAAACTCCCTTATTCTTATTTATTTGGAATTAAACATTTTACATTAGAAACTCACACTCATCTTCACTCACTCACTCATGAGACGATGAGTGAGGGCATGAAGTACTTCATCAAGATTTATTTGCTTCTCTAGCAATTGAAAGATGCTGCAGAAATACAGTATACTGTATATGATGACACTGTATTTTCTGATTGCTTAAACATTGGGATTGCATCCAGTTCCATACTCAGCTCAGTCCATGACATTACTGTTAATTAGCATCAATATAAATAAATAAATTATTTACAAATACATTTCACCTGCTTAGCACCTGAATTGATTAAAGATTTTTTAAAAAAGACAGATTAAAGATGATTTCCTTCCTGATAATGTAAGTATGTACTTTGTGTCTAAAATGAGTGATCTATTGTTAACACAGTTTTCCTAGCTAATTGCAGTGTGTGATTATTGTCCTCCTCTTTAAATCTTTGTGCAGCTTGAATGTCAGCAATTTTTGAGCACACATTAAACAATCTGAAAAGCTTCGATGAAGCGGTATGAACAAGCCACTATAATAAGCTGTTACACTATATAGAAAACTGCTTTGAGTGACAGATCCATAGAATAAAGCTTAGTTCTGCTCGCTTGTACCATCTGATCTGAAAGCAAACACCCTGCTGAACTTTAATAGGACCATGTGGCTTTTACATACATGTCTAAGCAGTTGTATGATCCTACCTGTTTGAGTTTTTTTTTTTTTTCAGAGTAAATCTTTAAGAAAGATCCTTGTGTGCCATTTTTAATAAGCTACATTAAAATAAGTTACTAATAAGCTACTTGCTCAATGTAAACAAAAACCTGCACCAATATACAGTATATTAATTAGAAAAAGGTAAACTGAATATTTTACTGAGATTAGTTAATATTTTTACTACTGAAATAACAGCGCTGAAGTGGGATAAGTGGATTTTAATGAGCTGCAGTCGTTTTAAGACTAAACTAAATCTTTACCCGATCTACTTTTTCGATTTCTCATCTGCGATTCACTCTCCGATTACCAAACAGGGAGTGTATTTGGCTGAGAAGGAAAAAAGGGAAACTTAGGGTAAACAAGGTATAAGATTCTTAACCTTACAACCTTTGATTTCTTTGTATTAATAAGTTAGGCAGAGAGTTCTTCCATACAGATAGCCATATCACATTACTTTAAAGCTGGTCAGCTTATTTTTAGCTTTCTACTTTCCTGTCAACGATGGTACCTACGCTAGTAGTAAATAAAAAAAAGTACAGAGATAGTTGTTTAATTTTACACACTGCATTCTTTTAGTTAAGAAGGCACTGTACCAATAAAGTCATTACACCAATAAATCAGATTGGATTGACCTCAAAGGCTTGCATCTTGGCCAATAATATGCTTGGTTGCATTGTATTAAAGGCAGATGAAAAATCTATAAAGGGAGCTCTCGCATATGTGTGCTGTGGTCTATCTAAATGCTTATTGATTAAATAAATAAGCATAATGATGGCATCTCCTGTGCTGTGGCCTACCCAATATGCAGAATGATAAGGGTCAGGTTTATATATTTTATACATCGGATTTTTATGATGTATGTGTATATTATATGCCCATTGTGCTGTAGGACTTTACAAGTATGAAGTGTGCTGTGGTGTCTGGCACCAGAATGTTAGTGGATGTTTCGAGTGGGTCTTCTGTGCATCAGACTTGTTGGTCTGACACATCTCATGGGTGCTAGGTCGGATTGAGATCTGAAGAATTGGATTCTGGATCAACAACCTTAACTCTTTGCTTGGCTAGGCCCATTACGTGGCAGGCTGTGAGGCATTGGGTGTTCTGATACCTTTCTATCATCACAGAATTATTTCAGCCATCACCATTAAATCTCATCAACAAATTATGCTGTTAGGTTGTCAAGTCTGACAAAATTTGTTCAGCCTTTTGGATATTCCTGGGTCCTGAGTGCTGATGCCATGTTTAAGCTTTAAAATTAGAAAGGAATGATGTGTTAAATGTGCAGCGCAAGTCAACGAACAGCATCCTGGTGTTTGCATCTTATGTTTCCCAAACAGTGTAATAAGCAAACTGGGAGGAAAACAGGCTGTAATGTGCAGGAGGATCAGCCTTTTAAAGCACTTTGTGTTAATGGGGTGAGTGTGATGGGACATAAGTCTTTGAGTGCCAAACACTCAACAACAGATTAAGCATGTCACACAATAGAAGACATTGAGACGTTGTCATACAGGAGAAGACAAAAAGCTTGTGCGGAGCTGGTTCAAAGTGGGGTCGTGTGTGGTTTAAAGTTATCCTGAATGCCTTGACATATACAGTACATCAGTGGTCAGCAGACTAAAAAATGTTCTTCAATCTACGTATAGTCAGTATGTGAGGACTGATGCTGAAGGTTTGAGCAAGCCCCTTATATTCATACTTTAACTTGGGCACAAGAAACAATGAGAGATGGTGGGATTGTTACAGATATATAACCAGAACCTGGATCAAATAGTAAGAACCGGTGCATTAATCTGTGAAACTAATAATCAACTCTTAAAAATGCTTTAAAAAAGTGGAAGAACTCAGTGTAGATCTATTGTGATAATTTCCAGTGCAGGATGTCAAACATGGGAGGCTTTGCAATGAAAGCAAAAGGACAGTCTATATTTTTGGGCACTGGGTCAGGGAGGTGTCTTTTAGACCAAAAATGGCCTTGTTTGTCTCTTCATGGTGCATTCTGGGGAAAGTACAATGTTGTGCATGTTGTGTTTTGGGGTTGATTTATAGAGATGCACCCTTGAGATGGCAGGAGCAGACTGTGACAATCTGCACTTTTGAGAAGGTGACACACCCAGCATTGGATGAGAGGACATGCCAACATCCTCAAAAACTAGGCACAAATTTGGAGTTCATATTTGTTCTATTCTAGAACAAATTCGTATATACAGTAAGATATTATGAGTTATACATAGTTTTCAAACATACCTTGCATCAGTGATGTATCAATGTGATAAAACAGCTGTATTAATATATGTATATGATTTCTGCCAAGACTAATAGATGTTGGTTAAATTCTATAATTCACACTTGTATGAAATGGGTTTACTGAACACAGCATGACGTCTATACTCAATGCCCTCATTTATTCATCAGTCAGTGACATTTGCTACTTTAGATGTGCACATATCGCACTGAGTTCCTGTCCATCAGACTATGAAAGTTTAAAAATCCTCTCCTTCATAGTCACATACACGCCCACATTGCATGCGTCTGCTATCTATGACCTTTGACAGTTAAAACAGAATGAGTTTGTGCATTGGTATTCTGAACCGAGCACTGATATGCGACTAAATCTGTCGGCTCAGGCAGCCAGGTGGGGGCTGTTTAAGGTTTGGTATTCTCTGCATAGGATTCCTCCTAAACCACTTACTCATATTTGAAATGCAAATCACCAAGGATAGATTTTTCTAATGGCATTGGGGATCACAGATAAATAGCACACTGGCAATGACTTTCCTTGCCACTCCGCACAGATGAGGTAAACATCATTATGATTTATTGTGTATGCCGACTCTTTACTGTCAACATTCTAACAGACTGATGGCCACACATTCCTGAAGAGAATAATCAACTTTCACGTGTTATGGCACACCAGCATCAGACTCGACTTAATGCTATTTAGAAAAGACTACAGAGAAATACGAAACAGATTAGCGATGAATTGTCTGATCTCTCTGGTGTGTTTTGTAGAGAAGTATTTTTAGAAACAAGCTCTCAAAAGCATCCTAATATTGATAATTCTAATTTTCCAAATGCACACCATGCATCTAACTGATCAAAAGGAAAAGGAAAGACTTGAAAAGCTGTAGAATCTCGATTTTTGATAGGTTTCTGCCTGGTGCAAGACGGCTCGGCCGGAGTTGCTATTGGGATACTGGTGAAAGTTTGGAGTGATGTAAATGGTCTTGATGTTTGAATTCCTTCAGCAGTTTCAATCTCTACGATCAAATGGATTTGTACAGCGAAAAAAAAAACTTGTGAGCAAAAAATGAACAAAAAAAGCTAAATTTCAGTGCATACTGATTTTTTTCTTTTAAACCTAAAATCTGCATGACCTAAAATAAATAGGTTTTAAATTAAATACTGTATGACCTCCCACTCTTTGCTGCTAGAAACAATGGAAAAGCCCATGAAAATGACAATATTGTAAACATTCCACTGACACACACCTCTGTCATTTAAAAAACATTACCTGTTCATTTCATGTTTTCATATTCAGTTTTCATATTTCATACGATATTTCATATACAAGCCTAAGACGATGCTGTCACAGGCCCTCAGAGTTATTGATAAAGAAACTACATCAACCTCAATTAGTGTCCATGGTCACTGAAATATCAGAGAAATTAAAGATTGTCCTTTAATGTCTGAAGAAATAACTATTTCAGCAATATACATTTCAAAATAGTCCACAGGATTAACATGGCATTCCTGCAACATACTGTATCATTATGCTGTTATGGTTCTGAAGATGTGGCAGGAACAAGTGAAGCTCCATATGGTATATAATCAAGAAACTAGAGCATTGGGGCGAACATGCTAAAAGTGGAAGAAGCAGAATATGGAGTAAGATTTTTAAAATATTTCTTAGTGTCTTAGTGCATCATGGAGAGCTGATATTAAGTATTTGGTAGAAACTGGGATCTTGGGGTCAGTATGTCCAAAATGAAAGAGCTGTGTAACACTGTGGACATTAGAAAAATAAAGAATAGTGGCCAAGCCATCATGTCTCCGAAATTTGGCCCACTCTTATTGCTTGGCACTTGTTGGCAAGGCAAATGCTCAGATCGTTGCCAGAATTTATAGGAATGGGGAAAGAATTTTAAAAGCATAAACAATATTGACCTGCCTATATGATGAGAGCAATGGCATGATCAATAGTGACATAGCAGCATGAGAATAAGCAACTGGCCACAAGGCTGTTAATGGAACATAAGTGAGCCACAAGAAACATGGAGGTAGTGGGTAAGTCAATAATGAAGTGCTTCCAGCAGGAGTATTTCCCATGATACATTGATAGATTTAATTTGGTAGGTGGGGAAAGAAGGATAAGTGAAAGGGATTATCATCTTTTTTTTTTTTTTTTAGAAAAAAAAAAAGACCATGTAAGGCTTGTCAGCCATGTAGCAAAGCGAGCGGCATGAAAGGGAAGGAGTTGTTATCTCATTATTTATATTTGAAATTAGTTGCATTTTATGACTCTCCTACCCACAAGAATGGGAATGGGATTAAGCGCAGGAGCCTTTGTGTTGACTGATCTATGCATTTGTCTATCTATCTATTCATCTCTTCCATCGTTTTCCTCCATTCAGCACTAAGTGAACACAAGTGACCCCTGAACCCCCCACCCCCCCAATCCCTGCCCCCACCCCCCGCTCAAGACACAAATCTAGTCTGCGGATAAAGCGGATTGGTCACAGTAATTCCAGCTATCACTTGTGGGCTTTTTTGTGCATGTTCTTTTGTTTGCATGACTGTACTAATCTTCGTTAATGAAGTAATCAGATAAGGTACAGGATATATGAAACACTGAGAATGGAAAGCTCAGATTGATATCTAAACATAAAAGAGAATCAAAACTATATGGTGGAAACAGACTACTTTTCAATCGCTCATGTAATTTATAAAAAATATGCAATATCCATATTTTATATACTGTATGGGGATATTACCTACACTGATTAGCCATAACATTACAATGCAAAACATTACTCCCAATATTGTGTACCTTCCCCTTAGGCCACTGTGGCAGTTCTGGTCCCTTGGGGCAAGACTACACAAGACCTCTGGGGGTTTGCTGTGGTGTCTGGCACAAGGACATTGGTAGAAGATCCTCTGTGGATCCGACTTGTTCGTCCAGAGTGGGTCGGTGGCCTTAAGCTCTTTGCCTGCTGTGCCCTGTGTGTTCTGGTGTCTTTCTATTGTGGCCAGGATTTACCATTTCAGCAAGATGGACAGCTAGCTTTTGGTCCCCATGGACATGAGTGAGCTTTGAGTTTACTGCCATATAATTAAAGTTAATGTTTTAATATTATGGCTGATATTCAGTACAAAATCATTCCCTCTCATGTCATATTGCTTAATTATCCTTTTTTTTTCCCCCACAAAATTCACAGTCCCAAAGCATGTGCTTATTGGTATATGTTATAACTAGTACAATCTTCTAATCTAGTCTTTCCTTATTTTACATTATGGTTTTGTGTGTCTTCGCGCACAGGAGTGTATGCATGTGTGTATGCATATGTATGCATGTGTGTACAAATGCGTGCATGTGTTTACAAAATCTTGATCTACTCTTTACTTAATATACTATAGCTGCATGATTTTTAGCAAATTCCAGACTTCTGGATCTATCTTGTTGTAAATAACATGAGTCTGCTAAATTCACCTTAGACAAGTAAGCAGCTTTAAAAATAAATAAAAAAAATAAAAGCATGGAGAAAAGTGATGGACTGTTTATGAAACTGACAAATGAGGATTTCAAGCTTAATGCAGAGTCATGCTCTCCCTGCAACTCCACCGCACACACCTTCACCTGTCCTGATGGAGCAATGAGACAAAGCTAAGACATTGCAGTGATTTCACGACTGTGAAACAGGTACAGTACTTGAAATGCAATCATAATCAGTAAAAAGCTACACACCGGCCAGACTATCACTTTACTTTGTTTACTTCATGTTTATAACCTCTTGCTTTTTAAATAAGTGTGGCCTTTGTTTCAACTCTCCAAACTCATCTTGCTGTAAACATCAAATGGCCATTAGCTTGCCAGTGTAATGTTTTCATAGAATTTATTTACTTTTAATTAAGTGCTCTGAATCAATTAATCCATAAAACCCCATTAAAACCCTTTCTGCTCTCCAACGAGGACATATTCATACATATTCTCAAACAGCGGATTTTATGAACTGTGAATCATCCAATGGATAAATTAGTAATTCATCTGAGAGGAAAAGCTTTTTTTTAAAGGGCACTTTCTGTGAAAATTCCTTGCACTGCTAGCAATAAGAAAATAATTCATAAATCTAAGAGCTGTACATAAGAGCTATTGGCTGAAAGACCTCATGCTAGGTATGTTAGAAAGGTCTCAGAACATACAGTGCATGACAACCTACCAGTCAGAGTACCCATGCTGACCCCTGTCTGAAAGTGTCTACAGTACAATAAGCATATGAGTATCAGAATTGTACCATAGAGCAACAGAATAAGACAGCCTGGTTTATTAGCTTTACTAAGCATCACAGAGTAGGAAATCTCTCCCAAGTGGCAAAAGTTCTCAGTGTGACGCCATTTTGGTCCTACTTTTAGGAGTAAGAGTAAGAGCTATTTATCAAAATTCTCTTAAAGGAAATCACTCCTATCTTCACCAATATGTACAGTAGGAGAGCTCTGGAGGTGTCTGGTTCAGAGTAGTAAGGAAACTGGTTTGGAGTAGTAAGGAAATGGCTTTCAGGCAGAGACGCGCGAATGAGAGACGTTTTAGTAACACTGAGTGACACAGGGCTCATAAAAGACACTTTGGACAAAAATGGAATCCTTTTTTAATATTTATCTTTTTAAGATCACGTGCGGTATGTAACGAACTATTAATGAACATGTCGTATGCTGTCTCCACAGGCAACTAATAATGTAAGATTTCTTTTTGGTAACAATGAAGATGCAGCTTTGAAACAGTGACATACTGTAGCTGAGTGTGTCAGAAATAATAAATTAAACTCAGCTCTTACAGCAACGCAGAGACTTGTACATTTCCCTTCTGAGCAGTGTGAATTTAACGAAAAACAAGTTGCATTCATGGAGTTGTGGGTATCACACATTCCACATAAATTCCACAAACATTCAAAATGATTATACTGTGTATATATCACATCTCTGCAAATATTTAGTTACATCTTTTCATAGGACAACACTGCATAAATGACTCTTTGACACAATGAATAGTAGTCAGTGTAAAGTTTGTCTAGCAGTGTAAATTTATTGTCCCCTCAAAATAATAAAAAATACAGCCAATAATAGCTGAACCCCTGGAAACAAAAGTGAGTACACCCCTAAGTGAAAATGTGAAATGTCAATATTTTGTGTGGTCACCATAATTTTCCAGCACGGCTTGAATTCTCTTGGCCATGGAGTTCACCAGAGCTTCACAGGTTGCCACTGGAATCCTCTTCCACTCCTCCATCACAACATCACAGAGGTGGTGGACATTTGACACCTTGTGCTCCTCCACCTTCCTTTTCAGGATGCCCCAGAGGTGTTCTATGGGGTTAAGGTCTGGAGACATGCTTAGCCAGTCCATCACCCTTACCCACAAGCTCTTTAGCAAGTCGGTGGTCATCTTGGAGGTGTGTTTGGGGTCATTATCATGCTGGAACGCTGCTCTGCGGCCCAATTTCCGGAGAGAGGGGATTACGCTCTGCTTCAGTATGTCACAGTACATGTTAGAATTCATGTTTCCCTCAATGAACTGTAGCTCCCCAATGCCAGCAGCACTCATGCAGCCCCAGATCATGACACTCCCACCACCATGTTTGACGATAGGCAAGACACACTTGTCTTTGTACTCCTCACCTGGTTGCTGCCACACATGCTTGACACCATCTGAACCAAATAGGTTTATCTTGGTCTCATCAGACTACAGGACATGGTTCCAGTAATCCTGGTCCTTAGTTTGCATGTCTACAGCAAATTGTTTGCGAGCTTTCTTGTGCATCATCTTTAAAAGAGGCTTCCTTCTAGAACGACAACCATGCAGAGCAATTTGATGCAGTGTGCGGCGTACGGTCTGAGCACTGACAGGCTGCCACAAGCTTTCCTTGGAGCAACCCGACTCCTTGCTGAGAAAAAGAGTAGGAAGCTTCATAAGAAACCTTTATGTCCGACTGAGCTAGGAATCCTAAATGAACTAAATTTGTCCTAAATTTGATTCCTAAATTCCTACGAGTGATTCTGAAATGCTTAGTAAATATGGGTCCCGGCCTTAAATCCATTAGGAATCTTTGAGATGTGCTGTAGAAGACTTCAGGCACCATATCACTATCCTATGATCTATAGGAGAGGAATTAATGCGACTTTAAATGTGATTACATTGCATAAGCTTATCAAAATGATGCTACAGTGAATGTGTGCAAAAATTAAAGCAAAAGTTAGTGTTTTTTAACAAAATTAATAACAAAATTAGTGTTTTTTTATTCTGTCAGAATATTTAAATGAAAGTACAATTCTAGGGTAGTTTATTTGAAATTCTACTGAAGATTTAATTGTACAGCATTATTTATAGTGTGTGTTGTGTGTGTATATACACACAGTATATATATACACACATACACACCACAGTAGGTAGTCAACCATGCCAAAATGACAGCAGCCAAAATGAACCAGTCACATTTCAAAGTAATTCGTGAAATGACTGCCAGGTGGCGCAGGTGACATTTTCAGTTTCCGCAGTTTTTTAATTTAATTAGAGCTTAGGTCATAAATAAAAATGTTGTGTATAAGAAATACTACTGTGATGGTAATTTCCACATCCGAATACTTTATACAACAAACATGAAAAATCAGAACCAGAGCTATTGACATTTACTGAAAAAAAAAAAAAAAAAAGATAATATTGGTTAAATTGTGTTTAGACAAAGTTCACTAGCTGAGAATTTTATTTGCACAAAGCATGAGCTGTTATAAAGCCTGTTTGTATGTGCTTACTGCTATTATAAAAAAAGATAATAATAATTTTATATGTATTTATTTATTTTATTTTCTATTATTATTTATTTATTTATTTTAATTTACATTAAAATCTGTGGCCTTTGGAAGATGCCCACTATCTAAAACATGGTTGAAGAGGGCTTATTAAAGTTTCTTTGTTTGTTTCTTGGTTACCTCAAGTACTAAAAAAGAAATTAAATATTTAATCATTTTACAAAAACTGCTAGTGACTCAGCTGTTTGGACATCTAGAAAAAGTTTATATCACCTCCTACAAGGTAAAACAGAAAATGGTCTGGTGCAGAATTCCTTTGTGCCCTGAGAGATGGTGAGAGCAGTCTAGCAGTGCTAGAGGATCAAAAGGAGCATGGATGGTCTGTTTTTGGCATTGTAACCAAGCTTCAGAGTTTTAAATCTAATGCGGCCTGCTGAAGGAAGCAAAGAAATGGGATAGCGAGAGGTAATTTAGGAAGACTGAAAACAAGTCATGCAACTGTATTCTGGATCAGTTGAAGAGCAGATCAGACATTCAAGGAGTTTCCCGGTTTTAATATAACAAGGGACTGAACAAAAGCCTAAGTCCCCCATGTGGATAGAAATAGAAGAATCCTTCTAATGTTGTGTAGAAGAAATCATCATGAGCGTGTCAGATTAGCAAGATTTTGAGTGAAAAAGGACAGTTCATTATCCATGATTACCCCAAGGTTGCATACAGTGGCCAAAGCTTAGATCATAATGTTCTTTATGTTTCATGGTTACGAAACATGAAAAAGAGAAATTAAGTGAGAAAGTAAGTGCCTGTATGTTTTATAACTGTGTATAAATGAAACAAAGTAAAGAGTTTCCGAGGCGAACACATGTGTCCCTGTGACCATCAAGATCTTAACACGATAGTCCTGTAAAGTTTCCTGCTTTGCTTCTTTCAAAACAGGCTAAAGTATACAGGCTAGAATGCTAAACTTTGCAATAATGTCGTACACTATGATTGGAATTCGATGTCCTTGAACTATAAAGAAAGACAACATGCCCAAAAATTCTGATGACATCCTAACAATCTTAATTATTAGTTTGAGAAAGAAAACGAGCAAAGGGATTGCATTTACTGGAGATTACACTCTTTGCTCTCCATTCTACTATTGTCCTGGGGTAAAGATGATTTTGGATTGATTGTGTGGCCATTTTCATTTATTCTGGTCAGACGCTAAGGAAACATTTTAACACAAAGGGCTTTGATTGAAATTTGTCTTAAACACAAATCAGACACAGTGTAATGAAGGGGCACCATGCCAAAAGGAGTTACTTTCTGAAAAAGATTATAGGTAGTGCAAAGTGCTCTTTTTTCTGACTTGGTTACCTTTCCTTGTCTGCTAAGTAATCCAAATGTGATCATAAACAAATAAACTTTTTTAAGTGTCCAGAACTATGTGTATGCGATGACATACTAGTGTTATAGTATGACAGTGGTCACAGTCTACTAAGCAGACAGACCGACAGACCGACAGACCGACAGACAGACCGACCGACTGACAGACCGACAGACAGATAGAGAAAGAAAGAAAGAAAGAAAGAAAGAAAGAAAGAAAAGAAAGAAAGAGTTGTAAAACAATCTTTAAAATTGCTTATAGAAAATGTTAACCATAATTGCACTATATGTGAAACTTCTACATGGAAAGCTCTGCCTAAAAGACACTTCACATGGTATCATGGTACAAATTCTATATCTAAATCATGTGATTACTCACATGTGGGTTTGTGTGACTTTTCTCTAATGGAACGCTAAGTATGATCATCTTATAAACTGGAATACAAAAAAAATATTCCAGCAAGCAAATCATTTACTGCTTGCACTTTGTTGTAAATAGATGCTGTAAACCTATCAAAAGTTATACAATGGTTATGTACTGTAATGTTATGTCTGTTATGTGTGGTTATCATACATATTTGAAGTTCCTATACGCCGAGGATTAGTGATTCATAAATAGACTCATTATGTGCCACCTTCCACTCGCTCTGTGTGTGTGTGTGTGTGTGTGTGTGTGTCTGTGTGTGTCTGTGTGTGTGTGTGTCCTTCTCTGCATTGGCAAGGTTACATCTCATCAGCGTACTGTAGTTATAAGTGATCATATGATCCCATATGTTCACTGCCACTAATAGACCCTGACGAAGTCAGTTTTGTCCCTGACTGTTGCTTATGTTGATGCTTCATTTGGTTTTGAAAGCTGTGCTATGTATTTTGTCAAAGAAAATCCCACAGAGGCACTAAGCACTGACCATTGCAGCACATCTCCCTGCTCCACCTTCCATTTTTAGCTCTTTCATTAAACCCCACTGCTCAAGTGTCAGACACACTGCTGCTTTGGGGGTCACATACTCTACTGAGTATTCCCTAAACAGCACGTCTCGCACCTCTCCCATTCCATTATCAATCAGACGAATGCACACTGTGCCCGAAGCCCTTGAATAGAAAAAGAGTCTACATAGCAGGGAGAGAACAGAATGTAGGCATGCCGTGTTGGTGCTGCGCTACACCACTCGCGTTGTGAACAAAGTCAAGGCAAATCATTTGTTAATTCCATCTTCGCTGGCAGTCACCTTGCTCTAGCATGGTACCGGAGGTACAAAGAGGAGCAATGGAGGAGCCCAGCTGCAACCAGAATGAGAGAAAGAGAGCGAGATGGTTTCCAGGATCCAGTAAAGAATGTAATCTCTTTAATCGGGCGTCTGGGAAAAACCAGGACAGAAGCGGAACAAGAAATCAGGCCCAAGGGAGAATAATGCTCTGCTCAAAAGAAAGCCTTAGTACCATCAAAGCTAAAAAATCAGTTAGAGAGAGTAGGTCAGTCAGGAGTGTAGCGCACTCCAGGCACAGGCGCCACTCAAACTGAGAGCTCACAGGCTCCTAATAAATCTGTTATATTGATAAAACAGCTGAGTTACTGCTCTGAACACTTTGAGGTACTTTCACACAGACACAACAAAATCCCTGGTGTTAGTTTAACACTTTCAGGGTAGATATGAGTCCACCTGAACCTATATAAACACTGTATATAGTTAATTAATTATTACTAAAGGTGTTAATTTAACATTTAAAAATGTAATATTAAACATTTTGCTGTGTACAGTATTGTTCGATTGCTACTTCACTTTAATATTAAGATGCATCATTGTCTTAGATGGGCATTTCACAATTTTCGTTTTTGTGTGCGCTCATGTAATTAACTCGCATTCCACCCAGGATGAGTACTCTACGCCTTGCACCCACTATAACGGGGATTGGTTGAATATAGCAGTTTCTGAGCATTTCGCTGAATAACAATAGGTTATAACAGATGACATTTAGGAGAATTGTACACACTATCAGCTTGCACATTTGTTCTTTTGTTACTGTAATCTGCTACTGGTCTGTCACTTGATCTGTGTAGTAGATAAAATTTTCCTTTTCTGTTTTTACATTTTTTTTGTTGATATGAAGTATCAGTGAAGGGCAAAGCATCTCTCTAATGTGAACTTTAGTAGAGCATTTTCTGACATATTTCAATGAGTATTACTAGCGTACCTGTTGTTGACGGGAAAAGAGTTTGTATGAATGGTTAAAAGATTAAAGCTAGAAATAAGCTATAGTGGTGATATTATTATTTCAAGATGAAGCCTACGTACATGTATTTCTGTATGACAGAACTCTCTACCTAACGTGTTAATACAAAGAAATAAACATTTGTAAGGTTGAGTATCTTACGCCTTGCTTACACTAAGTTCTACTTCTTTTCGTTGTCAGCCAAATACACTACCTGTCCGGTAATCGGAGAGTGAATAACAGATGAGAAATAAAAAAAAATTGATCGGATAAGGATTAGGTTTTTTTCTTAAAAAGATTCCAGCATGTGAATTTTTTTTTTTATAATGAATTATAAATATTAACTAATGCCAGTAAAAATATTCAGTTTAGTGTTTGTAATTAATACTTACATTAATTGTAATTAATTTTTACATTGAGCAAGTAGCTTATATGTAGCTTATTTTAAGTAGATTATTAAATACACCATATAACTGTTCATAACATCATTTTTACTCAACATTTTGATTTCATTTATGGTGCAGTTTAAACTTCAGACAGATATCTAAGCACTGCCAAAAGGTTCTTTAAATTCCATCTGGCCAGGTTTGCGTAATGCTTAATTTTGGTGCAGGTTTAACTTCAGGCAAATACCCAAGTACTGCCAAAGTTTCATTAAATTCTGTCCAGCCAGTTTTGTCTAATGCTCCGACAAAATCAGACAGAGAGAGACTTGTTTTGAGTCCTCAATAAAACGAATGAAATGTAAAGATTTCATTGAAAGAGCAATGTACCAATATACTGACAAAAGCTCTCTTTTATTTATATAGATAAAACTTTTAAGAGTTCCCCTACAGAGCAAAGAACATTTTAAGGCTTGAAAACAAAAAAAAAGAACAAAAAAACTTTAGTTATTTTCCTTTTCTTTTCAATGTTTCTTTCTTTTTTAAAGTGATGTTTTAGAGGCCTCACATAGCTCATTGTCTCGTTTTAATGACCCTCTGGATTAAAATATGAATGAGATGAATGCAGTCATGTGGTTCAACACACCACTAGCTCTCCAGGGGAAGTCAAAGTAGGTCAAAAACAATGATGACTCAGAAGAGCAAATATTGTGACATAAATCAGGATTTTCGATCCATTTTGCAAGCTTTTTCCAAATATTCTTTTCACCAGTGCTGGATAATGTTCATGACCACTGATTGAAGCCTGGATATCCTAGTAAATAGTCTCACCAAAGAGTGAATCCATCTCCGACTTGGAAATGAAGACAAAGAGAGCATGGAAGAGGCGGGTGGAATAATAGGGATATTATCAAGCCTGACAAGCTCATTTAGATCCAGTTGTGATGAAAGAAATACTCAGTTTTTTTTCACACAAAATGGAGTGAAAACATTTTGACAGTGCAAAGTGTCGCATTTATAGACGCAGACATGGGGACATTAACCGATTCCATATTTTGGTTTTAGTTAGTTGGATTAGGTTGCTTGATTCTGTTCTCTATCAATTCAACACAGGCTCTATACTGCGTATCCTACGCAAGGTCACTGGAGGCCTGGAGCCTATCCCAGGGGACTAGGCAGCATACACCCTCGGCAGGGTGCCAATTCAACGAAGGGCACAAACACACACACTTGCACACTGCGGGCAATTTGGAAATGGCAATTAGCCTGATCTGCATATCTTTGGACTGTGGGAGGAAACCAGAGTGCCTAGAGGAAACCCACCAAGCACAGACAGAATGCAGTATGTAAACTCTACGCACACAGATCCAAGGAGGGAATTGAACCACTGGAAGTGATATCACTACACCACTTACTTCTGTACAATACATCGTTATTAACTGAAAAACAAAAATGAAGATCAGGAAGGCTAAGTCATAAGCTAAAGTGGTCACGACTTAGCATTCCTGATCCTTCGGCAGGCTCCACTGCTAACGTTATAAGTTCAGGAATAAATGATAACCACCCAGACTACAGTGGTACCTGCAGTGGTGATGGAGAAAACATAACACATCTGTAGCCTTATCCACAATAAATATTTTCAGGCATTGGAATTAAAAGAGTTTTTCGACTGGATGAGGTGCCTAGTATGCCTACCAAAATCACTGAAATATTGACATTCAAAAACTCCCCGTCCCACCTGAAAAACACAGTGAGGTAGGATTAATTTTAATCTATTTGGTCACAGCATCAATTTATTTAATGTAAGTTGATATGATAAATCTACTAAGTATTGGAAGTAAAAGTAAAAGTAAAAAAAACAAAAAAACAAAAGGGAGCAGGTAGAATTTTGATTTATTGTTGCTTCTTTATATTAAAGCATAATAAAATAGCCTATAACCGCTAAGTTTTGTTGCAATTAATTTAGAGTAAATCTCAAGTTAACAAAGCATACAGTGATTTTTGAAGACCGGGATAATAACAAACGCTCCTAGCTAAAATAGCACATGTTAGCCTGGCCAACACATTACCAAGATATCTGCACATGTTTAGAAAATTACTTGTCTATACTTAAATACAATAAATAACATTGAAGGCATTTTGTGGTAAAATACTTGCATTGCTTTGCAAATATCGCTTTCAAATACTTTTTTTTTATAAAAGGTTGCTGTTTAGGCACTACCAACTGCATTCCACCTTATTCCCAGTTTTCTACGTTCTCCTACAAAAGAGGACGAATGAGCGAGACATGTTTATCAGCAATGTTTAACTGCAGCTGTACTGCCAGGTGGCATCAGGGGCACAGTGGGCCAGGTGAGGTGGTGCAGATGGCATCACAGGTGTGACAGTGCCACCACATCATGCTTGGTGATTCTGCTCATCTAAATACAGACTGCTAACACCCATCTCACGCCACCCTATACATGCACACTCACATCAGTTCACAGATCTCAAGCCAAAATATCATATCAGATGTAAAGTTTGCATATAACTAATTACCCCCCTGCTAGCACATGGTGTCTTCTTATACATTCAGAAAACACAAAGATATACAGACCAATAATTTAGCAAAAATTAAAAAGGGACAAATGAAAGTACTCTTAAATTCAATTTCATGCCTCATAAGCTCCAGCCATATATATATATATATATATATGTGTGTGTGTGTGTGTGTGTGTGTGTGTGTGTGTGTGTGTGTGTGTGTGTGTGTGTATAGTCTTCTGACGTCAGTGTCTACTTTGAGCACTGCCTGTCGCCTGCATCATTTGTTTTTCTTTTATAATATGCCTTGTAAATTGTCTCCATTTCTTTTCCTTTAGGGAATTCCCATGGCTGTATTTGTGCCTTTTTAAACCCAGTCAGTTAAAATATTCTATATCAGATAGCAAAAAAGGACTGTCGCTACATTTTACCCTCTTAAAGTGTTACAAGGAGTTATGAATATGCATGACTATGTAAAATTAAAAAGACCCCATGTCCTCCTGCCATTGCAGGCCATTTCAACTCCCTTTCCTGGTTACACACCACACTACAGTATTAGAGACTTTAAATAAGACGTGGCTACAGCAGCTGGAAATTTGCATTAGTACCCAAGCCATGGATATCAATGACAGAGGAAGGGAGTATTTGATCATTTATTACATAAAATAATAATAATAATAGAAACAATAATAACCACAGAAATGAAGAAAATAACTGCTTTATTCATTGTATATTTTTATCTTTAACAGAAGAGGAGTTTGAACCCTTATTGTTGCTGATAACATTGAATGCAGATGGCATGGCTTTATAAAAATGAGGAAATTGTTTTAATTGGCATTTTTTTATGCTTTGGATGAAATTAAAAGAACATTATAATTATTTACAGTAAATTTACTATAACAATATAAAACCCTGACATATTAAATTGACAGGTTGCATGTACAAAACAGCATTTTTCTGACCACTCTAGCTATGGAGTCCGCACTTAAAGCCCCTTATTATCTGTATCATACTATGCTGTTACAAGTGCCGCAAGACCAAACTGTGGAAAATACAAACCTATATGTGAGACTGAGTTGGAGTCTAAAGAGGAGTAGTGACTCAGAAAAACTGGGAAATATGGATGTATGAGTCAAAATGAGTTTATTTTAATTCATTTTTAATTAAAAAAAACACATACGGTAAACACATTTTTCGACATTTGTCATCAAGCTTTCATATACCCTCATTAAAAAAAAAAATTATGCTAAGCTACATGACACAAATGCACCGTCAAAAGTGAATTTTTGTCCTCGTAGGACTGCTTTAAGGGGACCAGACAAGTGAAAGTCTGATGGAGCAAGATCAGGACCATAGGGAGAATGCTTAAACACCTCAAAATGAAGAGTGTTAACAGTGTGGGCAGAAGTGTGTGGATGTGAATTGTCATGCAAGATCACAATACCCTTGGATAGCATGCGTTTAATCTGGAGTTTAGGCTTCAGCTTTTTATAACAGATATTGTTGATTGTTGAACTGTTTTCATCATAATGTTCCAATACTGGCCCTTGAGAATCCCGGAAAAAGGAAAGCATCAATTTTCAAGCTAATGGTTGACTTTAAAACCTTTTCTTGCTTGGCAATTGAGCATGGTTCCATTCCATAGTCTGCCTTTTATTCTCTGGCTTGTGGTGATGAATCCACATCCTGTCACCAGTAATAATTCTCTTTAAGAAACATTCACCTACCTTAAAGGTCCAAATTTTGTTTGTAGATGTCCAAACGCTTCTTGTTATGCTCATCCGTGAGTTGTTTCGGCACTAGGAACACCCTCCGACAAAAAAAAAAAAAAATCACTGCTTGTTGCTCTTCTTTCGTGCAAATCACAGCAATTATTCTCACCGCAATTACAAATGAACCGATGTAACACGTTCACACCTGCACAGCAATGACTGGGGAGACAGCAGCCTTGAACAGAAAGCGCTGATAAGATGGTGCGGAACATTACAGAAGTTTTAACATAACTGGAGTGCGACTAATTTTCTTTTACTCACCCTTGTAATAACACATTAAGCTCAACTTTATACTATAATACACATTTGTATATTGGGTACCCTAGATAGAAGTTGCACTGGAAACACGGGGAACTAGCTTGCCAAACTCTTTCTAAAAAAAAAAAAAAAAATGTATATATATATATATATATATTTTTTTTTTTTTTTTTTTCAAGTGGTGTCTGATATTAACTCATCTGAGATCACTCTTTTTTTTATCAGAGTTCATCGTGTATGTTTCATGTGTTTGTCATATACAGAAAACTACACTGGTAATGATAGCCTGGCATATTCAATATAATCTAAGCTTTATATTGCCTGCAGCTGTTATAACACCGGCCAGTTAGATCTGCCTGAAGGACTGTACACAACAATAACAACTACATTGTAAAAAAACTTCCAAAGCAGCTGTCATTCAGTGATTGCTGAAGAGAGGAAAATGCTGATGTGGATATGAATGCAAGCTTAAATAGAAGAGCATCTCTTCTGTCTGACACGCTTGATACAGGCAAGGAAAAAGAAAAACTTTTTGATGCAAATTGGGCAGGTTTCCCATCAGGCTTGCAAGTTATGCAAGTTTCTTTTTTTCGTTGCCCTTTCATCATTTTGTCCTCAATGCTTTTCAAAACAATGTCACACACACCGTGCAGAGGCACTTTAATGTAGAGGTTCCTACAACCGCAACATATTTGATGGATTGGTTTGTGGAAGAGGAGGGTATATAGGGTCAGCAGCATGGAGGGGGATTTGAGGTCTGCAATTACGGTAATAATATGGTTGATTATTAGTTCATGGCTGAGATGCTGGTGGCCCTTCTGTATGATTAATTGTTTGACACTGTTTGGTCAGTGGTCTAGGATGAAGTGTCTGTGTGTGTGTGTGTCTGTGAGAGGGAGAGAGAGGGGTTCACAAGTGAGCAAGAACATCTTCGGACGTATTAAGGAACGTTACCATGCCAAGAAATCTTTGCAATTTTTCTTAACAAGCAGTTGTTAATCATATTGTGGTGTTGTGCTATTAAATGAACTGCAGCCTTTGTCAATATGAGTGGAACATTCCCAGCAGGCTCTGATTGCTACACTGCCTGGCCAAAAAAAAAAAAAAAAAAAAAACCAGTTGAATTGTATAATCAAATACTTAAGATATGATGATTGGATAATCACAACAGTGATTAAATATGTTTCATCTGGCAACCCTAATTATTCAACGTTTAAAGTCGAGTTCCATGTTCGTGAAATCACGCAAATGTCATTTCAGAAGAGTTGAATTATTGGTTTTTATCAAATAAAAAGTAAACAACAAAGGTGATTGCTAAAATTACTGGAGTTTGGTTAAGAACTATCCAGTTAATTACAGTAGGTGTAAGGATATTGGTAAACCATCCATGAAATTTTGATCTGAAAAAGTCATGAATGTCTGTGATCAGTGTTGCATTGAAAAATATCAACAGCAGAACTCACAGCTGTGTTTAATAGGGAAATTAAGGGCATTGCTACATGTAAACGCAGCACTCAAGATTAAGACTAAACAGCTGTGTGGTCATGAATAATGTACTTGTTATTGGGGTTAAATGAAAAAAAAAGGCTTCAATTTGATAAGCATAAGCAAAAGAAAATGGTCATGTGGTCTGATGAGTCCAGATTGATCCTGTTCCATAGATATAGGTGCGTCAGGTTAAGAAGGGAAGCGCATGAATCAATGGAAAATGTCATGTGGTTTGGATATGTCCCGTGTTGGCCTAATCCAAGCTCCATGGTCATGTCTCATGGGCACATAAAGGGAAGAGCGTTTACAAAAAAAATTAATTAACCCATCATGAACACTGCTTACTGTTGGGCAATTTTTTTAAAAATAAATCAGCTTTTGACCTGAATGTACCGAATGACCAGGTTATCCCATGAAATTATTTTGTCTTTCCTGATGGCACAGGTGTTTTCCAGGATTTAAATTGTGAAGAAGTGGTTCTGAGCGCATCATTTACACACATGACCAATTGATGGGTCATCAGCACAAGATCTGATTAAAGTACTAATGCAACTCTGGATGTACAGTAATAAATCTTGTGATGGAGCATAACGTTTGCAGTGAGAGTAAGCCATAAAACAGCTTCAAGCATTTAGTTCATCAAGAGGATTTATTTATTAAAAAAAAAATGTTTTTTTTTTTTTTTTTTGCTTTTTTTTGTCTGAAAGAAGAACACTGTGGCAGTGTGTAAGAAAAGACAGTCACCTTTTTGGTGTTCTGCAAGTGCATTTGTCTTGTTTTTACTATCTGTGACACTTTGGGCTTTCTTTTTAGTAGTTCCTCCCCCAAGAGTGTAAGATGTGAAGAAATTGCCATTGCGACCGCACAGACCAGCTATCAAATCAAAGTACAAACCTTATGCCGAGTCTTTCCAAATGCACTATATAACATTTTTTCTGTGTAAATTTTCCATGCATACATTGACATTGCATCTGAGGAAGCCTATTCCTTTATATTCTACTCTGCAGGCTTGTGAGTATAATACCATCAATAGGGACATTTTCCTTTGCAAGCACATAACAACAAAGGGTATGGAAAAGTGGCAAATACTGAGTCCATCTACAAACATTCCTTATTGTTGCCAGATTGACATGCTTATTTTTTGCATTCCTATTATCAAAGCATATGGCATGGGAAAAGGACATCTCCTGAGACAATGCGACGGTAAATAAAATTGATCTACCAGTATCAGTATTCTAATGGCTTGCTGTTGCTTCAGTTTTAGTCCAGTATACACCTCATAGAATTAGCAGCCTGTTCAAGACCAGATGGTCACACTGATGCATTATCTTTCCATTTTTCACACTAAGTCAGCCCCATCCTTCAAGTAGGTGTAGAGACCCTTTTAAAATGGTCACCATGGGGGGAAAAAAGGAAAAGAAGAAACGTCATTAAGGGAGAATCCCTCATAATCAGGGTCTTCCATTATTTTAACACACATCCCTGCGCTACTATATGGCCAAAATTTTCAGAACCGTGGCAAGAACAAAAAATAATTTTAAATAGCAAAGCACAGTAAAGAGAACAGTATAAGAGAAAGAGATATGATTCACAACTCTCGGTTTCATGTGCACGCACAACCCCTGTGTTCTGCAAATTTTAGCTGTGTGTGATTCCTGTATATGTCACGAATTTGTGTGTGTGTTAGCAAATTTCCAGCTGCAAAAAATCCATGTAAAGTCTGATTGAACTTAAAGTTAAAATAAAGTAAAATTGCAATTCGTTAAAAAATACAAATTCAAAAAGTTTTAAAAAGTTTAGTGTGTTTTGTGAATTGTGACGCTCCGGAGTCTCAAAACACAACACTCCAAACAGATGAGAAGGGTTAAAGGTGCTAATTCTAGCATATCTTGTTACAAGTATCTGACACAGGAAATTGTCCACAGTGCTACAGTGCATCATTTTCTTTCAGCCTCTGCAATAGTGAAGTAATCCTTTGCACTCAAGATAATTATAACCCATTAAAGAGGCAGTATAAATAATAAGGGTGCTAATGGCTTATCCATCATTTAATTAGCATTTTCCTGTTATTCTTAATTAAGCAAAAGTAAATGTAATAACCCTTTTTTTCATTGGCACTTTGCTTTGTATGAGGATTACAAAACTAAGCACTGATTTACCACTGCTTTAAACTTACCTGACAATCCTTACAAATTTCTAGTAATACCATATAAACATATTTATGTTTGTTGTGTAGAAAAAAAAAGAAATTCGATATTACTTACTCATTCACTCACTCATCGTTTTTACCCCCTTATGCTGTATATAGGTTCGCGGGGGACCTGGAGCCTATCCCAGGAGACTTAGGGCACAAGGCGGGTACACCCTGGAGGGTGCCAATCCATCACAGGGCACTCACT
The DNA here is from genome assembly GCA_011419295.1 of Clarias macrocephalus. Classification (NCBI taxonomy): domain Eukaryota; kingdom Metazoa; phylum Chordata; class Actinopteri; order Siluriformes; family Clariidae; genus Clarias; species Clarias macrocephalus. Next base: position 10,909 of record JAAGKR010001544.1, on the reverse strand, counting down.
CAGACATAGGCTCATTCACACACTCCAGGCAACTTAAGTCTTTAGACTATGGGAGGAAACCCACAAAGGCAACAGTGCTAACCGGTACTCCACTGTGCCACTGTAAGATATTATTTAGCTTTTTATTTCTGTTCCACCATATTCCATCTGTGAATAAGTAGTCACTTTTCTTAATATACCCACTGATATGTCATTTTTAATGTGAATTGAATTTAACATTTAAATGCTAACACTAATTATAAAGCTATATGATCATCTGGCTAAATTGCCAAAGTAAAGGCTTTTTAGAAAATGTTACGGAATTTATAGCTCATTTCCATGACAATTATCTTTAGGCTCATCATGCCTGGCAGGAGGCATATGACACTACAACTTATGCTACTAAAGAAAAAAAAAGAAGGAAAAAAAAGGTTCTTTGTATAGTAAAAGTTCATTTTTTTTAAGTGATTGAGTGGAAACTATTATCTGCAAATGTACTCAGTGCCCTGTTTTTTATTTTATTAATTTTTTTTTATACAGAGGCTTGTCTGGAGTGAACTGGGCATTTGATCAACTAAATTAAGAGTGAATTGCATCAGCTTCTCAGCTGATTATAAAAAGTTAGTCACATACTATAAGTGTATGCCTTTCAGAAAGATTGTTTAAAAAAATAGCATTTCCATGAATGGTGAAAAGCTTTGTCTGCACCACATTGCACCACAATGAGCAATTAAATGAATGAACACAATTCGTCCAAAAGGATTTCCACCACGTTTGCCCAAAATCCACCAAAGATGCTTAATATGCCAGAAAACAATTTTGTTCTTGTGTAGTTTTACATATTATAATTATTATTATGTTTATTTTTTCTAAAATAAATCACATTTCTAAATTCACTTAATTGTGCTTTAATGGGTTTAATTTAAACACAGCATTTGTTTATTGCAACTATTTACCTTTATTTAATTTTGTTCAACTGACATATTTTACTTGAGTGAAAAAGTCTGCTCACTTCAGCAAGGTCGAGAGCTGGTGATGTAAAGGCCATGGTTTATTATTTACATCATTTTCAAACTTATCAAACTATTTGATGGTCTCCGGTGCTCTGTGAATAGGAGAATTACGCAGACGATTGCCTGGAAAGTCTATATAGGAAGTCTGGCCTCCCTATAAGTTTCATTAAACGGCAGCATTATCCATCACTCTTATTGAAAGAACATATTATAGGGAATCAAAATATCAAATATTTCGCTGCAGCTGTATTTTTTTTATTTTTTTATTTTTTGCTGGAAAGTGCAGTCTGCTTTGAAACCTGCTGACTCTCCATTTAGGGATGAAGAGCTTCTATGGAATCCTATGGCAGATTCAAGTACTGTGTGTTATGAAAGATTAATGCTTAACAGACAAAAGTCTTTTTGTATGTCATTTTAAATCCAGGTCACCCAGTTTTAATGGGAGTCAATGAATGTATAGGCAAGGGAGCTTTGATTATAAAAAAAAAAATAAATAAATAAAAATCTGTTAGTACCCTGCTGAAAAAAACATCATAGACAAGCATAGCTGGTGACCATTATACCAGCAGATGTTGTGTTTTGGTGCTGGTATGCTGGTGACCAGCATACATTTTGCTGGTATGCTGGTGACCAGCATACATTTTGCTGGTATGCTGGTGCTGGTATGCTGGTCACTTTACTGATGCTGGTCCACAGCATACCAGCATACATTTTAATGCAAACAGACATTCAGGGTAAAACAGGGCGAACAGGAACAGTGCACTATGAAGAAAGGGAGTTAGGTTTGTAAAAGCCCACTTTTACATCCTATACACAGTCATACATCTTTGTGCCTCTCTCGAAAAGCAGTTCTTGTTTAACTCAAGACACAAGTGAACATCGCATACCTGGCATTTCCATGGTGTTTTTTGCTGCTTACCATAAACTGATTTGCAATTCACACAGACCCTGTGACCAGCAGTGGTAACATTCCTGGCATCTGAGGTCAGTCCATGTGCTGGTCGCGCGCAGTCACAGGTTAAGCCTTATCGTGTGGTCAACTGCTTAAAAAAAATACAAGAGATCCATCCCGAATCCAGACCCCAGTCATGGTCGAGTTTCCCATGACATAGTGATGGTCTGTCTGTATCTTGCCTGCTTGTTTGTATTTGGTCTCTCTAAAACAGGTGGCTGATCATTTTCATGGTCACAACTGTTTATAAAAAAGGAAAAAGAAACATTAGCATGAGGATAATAAAATTACTGTCAATAATCATCAATAACTATTGACCATACAGAAAGACAACACAGACTTTTGCAATGTTATACAACAATTATTTTTTTTGCATTACGATTTACATTTACACCTTAATATCACAAACATCTGTAAGCTAAATAAGGCAGTATTTTAGGTACCGGTAGCTGAAGTGTTTGTGCTAAATAACATATAGATAACAGTGTCATAAGCTAACCAAAAACTGACCCAAATAGCTACCATAACATAAAAGCTATCCAAAATGGGGTGAAATATATTATAAATATATTAAATAAATTAATATATTAAAGATATATTTACACCACAGCTGATACTGACAACCATCTGTAATCTACATACTGTAAGGCATTAGCTTAGCCACCTGTGAGCTAACCTGCTAAGCTACATAAGGCAGTATGTTAGCATGATTTAGCAGTGTTCTCTACATGCTAACCAAACCATGTAAGTGACATTAAAAGACAATGTTTCACATAAACTGGCAAAAGCTTATGAGAAAATGAGGAAAAACAAATGAATATTAGTTTTATATTATCAGAATAAGGATTAAATACTATTTAAAAACTTACCCATGGTAACAGCTTACTGTATTCTCCTCCTTCATTCTCTGTTGGAGTCTCAGGGTTGTTCTGAGGTAAATCTAAACTCCTCCCACTGTCCAGAACATTCTGTAGAGCTTAAGAAACTTGTACAGCGTATAACATTTTCCACACGCGCAGGAAAATTATCGGATCTACTGTATGTGTGTGTGTGTGTGTGTGTTTGGGGGCGTGCCCTTGTATGTAGATTACCGAGACTGTGAACAGCGTGTGGGCGTGTCCTGTCTCAGGTCATTATCAGTGAATGAAGTGTGGCAGAAAGACTGTATCTCTCCTTAGATTCATATGGATTACATATGAAACTGAGAACATTTATTTTTGATTAAGCTTGCTACATTTAAAAGTAGACACTTTAAGCTTTCTATAGATATATATGTATAGATATATAGATATGTGTGTGTGCATTTTAGTTCATTCTAGTGACGCATTTCAAAAAGATTTTCGGGGAGACTGAGACGGCAGAAAGCACACCCTGTTTATTTTCTTTATTTTACAAAAGCACAATGTTTTATAGATATGTGAGTGTACATTAACAAATAAAGACATAAATCGATGTATGTGTATGGTTAAAAATGATGGAGCATTTTAAGTTATTTTGATGGTTACCATAAAAAATGCAAGTGGTCCCACGGCCAAAACAGCTGACCCCATGGTGCTGGTGCTGGTTTGCTGGTAAACTTACTGGTATAATTGCTGGTCAAGCTGGTGACCAGCTATGATGGTCTATGCTGGTTTTTTTTTTTTTTTTCAGTTTTAAGTAATTTCCATTGATTACTTTTTTTTTTAGTGCATTTATGTAAAAGGTTTGTGTTGTGTTTTTACATAACCCACCAGTGGCGGCCAGTCAATACGGGGCACAGGGGCGCCGCCCCCCTTAAAGTTAGGCAGAGAAGAATGCTCCTTTAACATTTAATTATTTAACATAATAATTATTTATTTTAATAATGAAATAAAGTCATTTATTCACAAAATTCCGCTGTATTTCTTAATATAATTAATTTGCAATAAAAAAATCTAAACTGTATTACGTCCATTTGTGTTCGTGTACGCGGGGCGTCGGACAAACGAGTGTCTATGTAGGCACTAAACTTTTGAAAAGCATGTGACCTGAGGCTGAGCTCTGATTGGATTTTGTCAAATCATCCTGGTTCGCAGCGCTGTGCGCCCTAAACCCTCCTCCTTTTGTTCTTAGCGAATCAATATCGTTTTTAAATATTTGGGATCATGTGATTGGACCATTCTCAGCGAGTCTTTTCCAGCACTTCTTATGGCAAGCAGAGCTGCTGACTGGATGCGATGTGAGTCATGCCTTAATTTTATACTAGTAGTAATGATGCGCAATCACCTGATAAATGGCTATTTACAGGCGAGTATTAAAAGTTTAATTTTAATTTTGTTTGCGCCCGCCCAAAAAAATTTTGCACCGGCCGCCACTGTAACCCACAGATATTTAATGAATGTAAAATAATGTATTTACATGTTTTTGGTAAATGGATTATTTTTGTCCCTTGTATGTAAATGCATTTAAAGATAACACTACACGGTTCATGTATTTACATCACACATTATTTTCAGTACTAGCTTTTAAAAAACAAGATAATGAGCTAAAATGGTAACCAATTTTAACTACCAAAACCTTGCTGGTGGCCCAGCATATAAATCATGCTGGCCAATGCTGGATTTTTCAGCAGGCATGTTGAACCATCAGTTATGCTGGTTCACCAGCTAAACCATCACCAGACCAGCACTAACTAGCAAGACCAATGCAGGTGGTAAGGTTTCATCAGCGTAGATATGCTGGTCATTCATCAGTTATGCTGGTTGCAGCATCAGACCAGCACTAACCAGTATTAACCAACATAGACCAGCATATAAATCATGCTGGTCTGCTGGATTTTTCAGCAGGGTATTTTCTAACATTTGCCATAGACTGAGTTAACTTTCCCATGCTTTCCTCTCTCTCTTTGTTCTTGAGCAGTAATAGTGGCATATTATTTTTAAAACTAGTAAGGGCAAAATGAGTACAGCTGTAGTATCTCACATCTCAAGATCTCCGGACATTAGTGGCACTCGCATTACAGCTTACAATTTACAGTATATTAAATACAATGATATTAAAAAGTAATGCGTTATATTGCTAGTTATTCACTCACTCACCCTTTATCCTATACCTATCTCCTACCAGGCGGGATACATCCTGAACGGTGCACCAATCCATAGCAGGACACACACACACACACACACACACACACACACACACACACACATGCTCATTCACACACTACGGGCAATTTGGGAACGGCAATTAAATCATAATCTGCATGGAATGGGAAGAAAATGCAAACTCCATGCACACAGACCCGAGGTGTCTCCAGAAAACTATTTGTTTTTCTAAGTCCCACATACTGTTTGATTTCATTGGTCCATATGATGGACCAATCATATTCTTCTCCTGCTTTAGAATACTTGTGAGTAAAGTGTTCTAAAGTAAAATGAATATTTGATCCTCTGTGTATGTAAGTGCAAGCACATGTGTTTTAGTTGTTTTTTTTCCCATTAGCCACTATGTAAAGAAAGTTCAGCAAGCATGCCAAGGTCATGTTCAGCAGGCAGATCTAATGGTTCTTTCATTAATTTTTAAACCAAACAATATCAATGTGCTTTTCTTGTCTGGGCACATGGCTTCTCCACGTGATGAAGGCTCTAAACGTCATAACAAACCTCTGTTGAAACAGTAATGAACATAACAAACATGGCATTTTAAACATACATTGACATTTAGGCATTTAGCAGACACTCTTATCCAAAGTGCTTTGAAGTGTTCATCATTAAACTAGTGCAAACATTCTTACACTGATTCACTAGCTTACTAACTAACTACTATTAGTCAAATTGGGACTTTTGGGAAGGATTATTTGTTTATGTTTGGGTAAGGTAGGGCGCGGTGTGGCGTTAACTCGAATACCTAAGAAACAGATAAAGATTGACTAAAGATTGCCAGAGACTCAGCTGTACTGACATTAAAGTAAGTTCATTCCATTACCTTGGAGCCAGAAAAGAAACCCGTCTAGTACATAAACGTATCAGTGGCAGTAAGTCAGTGTTGCAGTTGTCGCCAATAATCAGTTAATTAAAAAGTTAGGGGTTTACAACAGTTTTAACAGTTTTAACAGTTTAAACAAATAGTGTCGTTTGTAATTTTTCCATTGTAAATGGTTTACCAATTGTTCATTGAAATCATTGTAAATATTTGTAAATAAATTGGAAGTAGAAACGTATGTTCATGAATAAATTTTATTATTGCATTGTTTTACAATGAGGTGGCACGATGGTGTATTGGTCAGCACTATCGCCTGGCAACCCCGAGGGTCTGGGTTCTATTCCCGGCCAGGTTCGATTCCCGTCTCTGTGTGCATGGAGTTTGCATGTTCTCCCCGTGTTTGGTGGGTTTCCTCCGGGTACTCCAGTTTCCTTCCACAGTTCAAAGACATGTACTGTAGGTTAGGTTAATTGCCATTCCCAAATTGCCCGCAGTATGTGTATGTGTGTGTGCCCTGCAATGGATTGGCTTCCTGTCCAGGGTGTACCCTGCTTGTGCCCCAAATCTCCTGAGATAGGCTCCAGGCCCCCCCATGAAATATATATATTTGCAGTATATAACCAGCAAACTTTAAATACCTTCTTTAGCCAGTTTTAGCTAACTAGTTAAAAGCATAGCTGCTTTTTATTGCAACACTAGAAATCTTATCTTTTGTCTTTTGTGAAGAGAAACTAAAAATGAAACAACTGAAACAGATGAAACAGGACACATGCACGTGCACGCACGCACACACACACACACACACACACACACACACACACACACACACACACACACACACACACAGTATATTTCAATAACAGACACCTGTGCCTCTCCAGTTTTAAAGATCAATAGCCACCAATGACGCATTGTCACCCTGGAAGTGAGTACTCACATCTGGATGAACAATATTTCATCATGAGATGAACGTGATTAGTCAGAATAATTCTGTATTGATTTGTAAATCATACTCCCATATAAGGGAACAAGTGGAGTCAAACCTTGCTAACAACACGCTCCTACAGCATAACAGTGTAAATGTTATTCTTTATTTTGTCACAATTTTCTATAAGTTCATGGTGCGACTGTTTTTTAGTTTTTAACCTCTTTATATTTTTCAGTGATATTTGAGAAGGTGTGTGTTGCATAAATATACTGAATAACAGAATATTTGACTGTCATGTGAAAGAGGCTATGCTGTGTGTGTGTGTGTGTGTGTGTGTGTGTGTGTGTGTGTGTGTGTTAGCAGTAATAGAGGTTAATGTTGCTATGTTCACACTTATGCATTTCTTATTCTGATCATTATTTTTATAAGGAATACGATCAGCCATTAGCCTTTCAGCCTTTGAGAGTGTGTAGTTCAGCCTCTGAATAAAGAATCTGTCATTCCTCTACATCAACACACACCCCTCATCCACCCTTGTCTCTCCTTCATTTAACGCAGCTATTCATTTGGTTTCATCCCCGTTTGTATGCCATTGATCCCATCGATCGCTGCAGATAATGGCCAAGCATGGCTTGCTATAAGATAATTATTCCATCATTGGCTTGGTGATGAGTGCTTGACTCTTCTGCCTTTATTTATTTATTACCGGGTTATGCCTGTCAACCTGCCATGTGCGGTGACTGCACAAACAGTAATTGCAATCCATGAAAAGAATGACAGAATGCATAGATGCCCTCTTTCATTTTTCCTGCCAAAGCGCACATCATGTCAATGGGAGAAAAGTGGCTGCAGGTTGCATCAACACATAGAAACAGAAAAAGAATTGTCAGTATTGTGATATTAGAGCTTCTATCCAGGGCAGCAGTCATGGAGTGAAGATTGTGTGACTTTCATGCTAAGCTCTTAATTCAGACCTGTGACAGTTATTTTACGATACTTATTTTTTTTAAAACGAGGACAGTTAGCAGCTGTCAAGATCGACACAATCTCACTAACGTTAGGCAGCCTTGCATATTGGACATGCGTGCACGCAATCTCACACACACGCGTGACAGCGATCCAGGTCTCTAGAGAACACCATTCTACTTCTTACCCTCACTGATCTATCCAGTGACGGGTTGTAATATTAGATCAAGAAGCAAGACAACGAAACTATTAGAGTTGATAAATGCATTGCATCACTATGTCATATAAATGGCACAATGAGAAAGATGCGGGGAATGATGCAGAAAATTACACACAATAAAAGGCAGCTAGGGAGCTGCTTCCATAACATTCTTTTTTTCCTCTTAGATTTCTTTGTGTTGTTTCTTGGAATACCAAATATGATATTTGGAAGTGCTGTATTTAGTCCATCCATTCATTCATCTTGTCCTGTGGACAGGGTCACGGGGGCCCTGGAGCATGTCCCAGGAGTGGAACAGACTGGACAGAGAGGCAATCCATCACAGGTCTCACACACACACACACAAAGAACAATTTGGGAATGCCAATTAAATACCCTGGACAGTGGGAGAACCCTGAGGACACCCACCAAGCATGGGGGAGAACATGAAACACCACGCACACAGACCAGATGTGGGAATCAAACCCGCAACTCTAGGAAGGCAAAGCCAAAGTGCTAACCACTATGCCACCGTGCAAGTCTGTCAACTTTGAATTTCTCATCCAAAGGCAGTTGGGGGAGGAAAGCATGGTAGGGTAAATAATCAATTCTTATTCATTCCATCTGCAAATACATCACTGCTAATTACACTGTGTCTCATACATCTGATGTTTTTGTCACTGACATTTGGCGCAAATTTACCCTCTGGGTAGAAAGTAATCAGCCCCAGCCTAATTTTTTCATGTCTTTTTCTGTATTTTTCTTATGACCATTCCTGACTGTCGCAGTGGGGGCGAGGGCAAGCATTGACGAGAGTGGAAAGAACTTATTTGACAAAGCAAAGAAATGCTGGATGATTCTCACCTGTGTCTACTGTACTGTATGTATGCTTCATTTCTCCTTTAGGGGATGCCATAAACCAGAGAGAATGAGACGGCACTGACAACACACACAGAATGTAAGTTGGGAAATTCGAGATTGCAGAGCGGAAAAGCACTAAATATTAAAATAGTTAATGTTTTATAGTTGTATTTGCATCTTCCATTATGTTGTGGAAAGCATCCTAAAAAAACATTTGTGGGGAAAATAAAGCAAGCCCCTGAGCTGTGTCAGAAATCTGCCTGTCTCCCAAGCGGGGGGGGGGGGGGGGGGGGGGGGGGGGGGGGGGGC